>VUQH01081628.1:0-18653 GCA_015106775.1 Etroplus canarensis | reverse complement strand
ATGTTGAAGATGGAGCTGCCAGGCAGGAGGAGAAGAGGAAGACCACAGAGAAGATTGATGGATGTAGTGAAGGAGGACATGCAGAGGGTTGGTGTGAGGGAAGAGGATGCAAGGGATAGGGTGAGGCAGAAGATCTGCTGTGGCGACCCCTAACGGGAGCAGCGGAAAGAAGAAGAAGAAGAAGAAGAAGAAGTGCAGTTGAACTACCCCTAAGTTTGTTCTGGTGATAATTTTCTTCTGCTGTACAACATGCACAGCATTGCTGAGTATATGCAAATGCACATACCATGTAGTATATTTTATAGAATGTGAGTAAGTCTTCTTGTGATTGTATGCTTATAATAACACAACAATTTGGCACCAAGGATGGACGAAAAGTGGAAATAAAAGTGTTGCAAAGTGGGAAGTGCCTTAGTAGATAAATACACATTAGTACACTTCAATACCTGTGGTATGTAAATGCATGAAACATGTCATTAAGATAAACATATTTTCAGGTTGTGTACTGAAGAAATTTTAATTAAGATATATTGTTTACTGTGTAAAACTGTTTTGTGTTAAACTGCCTTGTCCTTTGATTCTTCATCTCTCTGCCACCTTACTATACTATCTCTTTTCTGTTTTCTCCACACCCCTCTTTGCCCCACTGCCTGTTTAGGTACTTGTATGAGCTGGAGGCTAGTACAGGGGGTGGAACTGGTGTGAGCGACAAATATGTTATACAAACTCCAGTCTCATGCCCCACTGGGATCCCACCTCCCCACAATGTGACAGTGTCAGGCCCTTACTCCATCTCTCTTACCTGGTCCCCTCCTGGTGAGTAGCAATCTGAATGAAAGGACACATAGATAGATGAAAGGCTGGATGGCCTTAAATCATTTTCTGAGAAGTGTATTTAGTCATTTCAGTCAGACTAATCTTATAGATTAGACCGTTTTGATTTCTATAACCTGTTTATATTTGCCGATGAATATGTACGATAATTTTTTTTATCACTTGTTTGCATTTGTTCTTTGGAAATACATTTTATGGTTTGTACGCTTTAAATCAGAAAAAAGCTGAGATCATTAAAAATGGTGACCTTTTAATATGGCTAATTTAGGACTTTGTTTCTGTTGGGGGACATTAACAGGAAAATGAAATCAGAAAGGGGGGGTTAGACTAAAACAAAAGCCCTGAGTAGTCACCTTCTGGCCTCTCTAGACCTGGACACATACACAGGCATACATGAGCATACACTTAGGGCTGAGTTTCATGCTTGTGGGGCAGTGATTGTCTGCCCTAACCCATCTATCATTGACTATTACTCTCTCATTAGGCTGATTTCCTATCTCAGAAACCGCTTAAAGGGCCAACTAGCAAAGACACTTCACTTAGCTGTGTGTGTGGATTTGTGTGCCTTTTGTTTTGTATATTTTTGTCTGTGTTTATTTATGCATCTTTATATGTGTGAATTTCAGTGTGTGTCTGTGTGTTTGCGTGTATGAATATATGTGTGTACGTGCGCGCCATTGTGATTTCCATAGGCAGGCCTATTCTATCGTCATTATGGGTTGATTTTAAAGGTGAGGAAATATCGGCCAGGTTCTCACGCTTGGTTAACTCCCTGAGCCCACAGTCTGGAGTGTTTTTGTCTTGTGTGAGCATGTGTGTGTGCGTATCTGACTTTCTTGACGGTATGTCTGTATGTGTGTATGTACATGCACCTGCTTCATGTCTTTGTATGCATAAACTGACTGCCAAAGCATTGACGTATGGCTATTAAAATGTATTTACTCTAGGATCAATTCCTCTATTGTGGTGTTTGTGCCTGTATGTGAGTGCACGTGTGTATGAGAAAGAGAAAGTGTATTGTATGTATGATTTTTGCGTAATGTAAGAGAACATGCATGCGTTTGTAATTGTGTAGATCTTGTGTTAAATCGAAGATGGCAAAGGAGGTGATTGGTTGTGAATAATAGAAATTAAATTTCGCAGTGACAAGTAAACCTCTATAGTATTATCATGCCAGCGAGCACTCACACATACACATCTCCTTGCGTGTGTGTGTGTGTGTGTGTGTGTGTGTGTCTTACGAGAAGCTGTTTTAACTCAGCCAAAGTGTGTCCATTTAAAGACTTCAATGTGCCAAAGTCTGAGGTGTGTGCATAGGTTCGTGTGTGCATATGTGAGTTGGGGGGTGAATAATTGAAGTCTTTCATTTGTCTGGTAATCAGTTCGTTCTCGAGATATCCAGAGTTCATGAATGTTGAATAACCCATCACAATACAGTTGGCCTGAATTATGGAAAAACGTCCTGTGAGAATATTAACAAAGTCTAGGGGCATGTGTGTATGTGTGTGAGGGTTATCTGTATGTATACATTTGGGTCTTTTTGTCTGGTTCTAAGGACCACTGTGCCAGAAAGGTAAAGCCAAGATCGTAAACTTTAGTCATTTTTAATACAGGATAAAATGCAAAAACAAAAATACAAATGTATTATTTTCAGTACAATGTATTATATACAGTTCACATAGTTTTACTGCACTTACTTAACAACATATTTTGTTCCAAACTCATTTGGGTAACATGACATACAGTACGAAGTCTTTCACTATATTATACATTATAGTGTTAGTATGCAATTGTATCATTTCTTTTGAAGGTAACACAGTTTTTAAAAAGTTTTGCAGACAGTTAAAATGTTTTTCTAGGTATTTTCAACTTATATTCCTCACATGTCAGTTCAATTAGGATATCTTTTTGGCAGTCGTACATGAATGTGCAAAAAATGCATGTAAAAATTCTACAGTGCAAAAATACTGAATAACATCACTTTTTCTGGGCCCAAGCAAGCATATGATGAACTCAGGCAAAGGGGAAAATTTCCAGTCAAAAATAAAAACTAGAAGCACTCCCAGAGCAAAACCTCCACCACCAAAAAATAAAAATTAGTATATTTGTGTTTGAAGAAAGCCTCACATTAAATGTCTGAGGGTTGTATTTACTGTACACCTTTATATGAACATAAACATATAACATGATGCTATTATAATTTGCCTGTTTAATTAAGTTTGAATACTAGACTAATTGGCGTGGTGTGACACTGCTGAGAATAATTTTATTTCTTTACCTATCTAATGCATTTACAATCCCATTTCCAAAAAGGTTGGGACACTGTGGAATATATAAATAAAAACACAATGCAGTGATTTGCAAATCTCATAAACCAATATTTTACACACAGAAGAGCATAGGAAACATATCATGTTGAAAGTGAAACATTTTACTATTTACTGAAAAATACTAGCTCATCTTGAATGTGATGTCGGTAACACAGCTGAAAAAAGTTGGGACAAGAGGAACAAAAAGCTAGAAAAGTAAATGGTACTTAAAAGAAGCAGTTGGCAGAACATGTTACATCTAATTAAGTTCATCCGTAACTGCATCTACAAATTGTGGAGAAATTTCAGAATAATGTTCCTTAACATAAAGTTGACTTTGAAGAGACTTTGAATAGTCCATCCTCTTCATTCCATATTATCATCAAAAGATAATATGATGATCTTTTGATCTCTTGCACACAGAGACCAAGACTAGTATTGAATGCTGGTGATCTTTGGGCCCTCAGGCAGCACTGCATTGCAAACAGGCATGATTCTATCATGAAAATCACTGCATGGGCTCATGAACATTTCCAGAAATCATTGTCTGTGAACACAGTTGGCCATACCATCCACAAATGCAGGTTAAAGCTCTTTCATGCAAAGAAGAAGCCATATGTGAGCATGATCCATGAACACAGCTGTCTTCTCTGGGCCAAAGCTCATTTAAAATGGACTGAGGCAAAGTGGAAAACTGTTTTGTGGTCAGAGAAATCAAATACTAAAATTTTCTTTTTGGAAATCACGGATGCCATGTCCTGTGGACTAAAGAGGTGAGTGACCATCAAACTTGCAAATTGGATGGTCCCTCTCCTCTTTAAGGTAAAGTCCGTTGGGCTTTTACACCCGAGTCTTCAAGGCTCATTGGGCCAGAGCTTATCCCCAGTTTCTGTAGCATGAAGCGACTTAGGGGTTAGACTCCTCCTGGATGGGACGCTAGTCCATCACAGGTTACCTTCCCAGTATTTTACTGGTACCCACTTTTACTTCTGGGTGGACAGAGGCACACTTGCAGTTGGGACCTTGCCTAAGGGTTTTGGCATGGTGGGAGTCTGACCAGGATTTGAACTCATGACCTCTTGATCATGAGCCTGGCACCTTAACCATTACACCACCACCCCTCCTCTTTAGCCACCATCAATGTTGAAAGGTACTGTATATACATGTTTCAGAGCAACATATGCTCCCCTTAAGATAATGACTTTTTCAGGGAGGCCTTGCCTATTTCCGCAAGACGATGCTAAATCACATACTTCAGCTATTACAACAGCATGGCTTTGTAGCAAAAGAGTCTGGGTGCTGGACTGGCCTCCCTACAGACCAGACTTTTCACCAACTAAAAGCATTTGGCACATCATGAAATGCAAAATACAACAAAGAAGACCCAGGGCTGTTGCACAACTGGAATCCTATATCAGAAAAGAATGGGACAAGATTCCTCTCTCAACGTGCAGTAGCTGGTCTCCTCAGTTCCGGGACATTTATGGACTGTTAAAAAAGAGGGGATGCTTCACAGTGATAAACATGGCCCAGTTTTTTGAGACGTGTTTTTGCCATCAAATTCAAGATGAGATTGTATTTTTCATGAAATAGTAAAATGTTTCACTTTCAGCATTTGATATGTTTTCTATGTTCTGAATGAAATATTGGTTTGTGAGATTTGCAAATCATCCCATTGTGTTTTCATTTATGTTTTCCACAGCATCCCAACCTTTTTTGAAATTGAATTAAGTATTTCAAACTCTGCAGTACAAGTTCAAAATAACCTATGCTATCTTATAAATGTATTTTTACCAATAACATAACCAGCTAAAGGTTATCATATCTATTCCACAGGTCAAATAAATAACAGCCAGCCTGTGAACTACAACATCCTCTTAAATCCAGGGGGTGACACTGCTATAATGCAGCCTGCTGGGCAAGACCTGCATCTCACTGTGATGGATCTAGAGCCTTTTACCACTTACTACATAAGAGTGCAAGCCTGTCAGATTGGTATGTATTTCTTAGGTGTGTGAACTGCAGGTCAAGTGGACTGAAAAAGAGATTTTAGCGTTAGCTAATTGCCTTTTTACTGTCTTTAGCTGAGGTGTTCCAGCTGCAGCATCCAAGCAAGTTGTAACCATGCTTACCCGTGTTACGTCTCTGAGCTCATACCAAAAAACTTAGTTCTGTTTGTACCTGACAAAATGTTTCTTGAGATTTGTGTATTTTTTAACAGTTCTGATATATTTTGCTTTTTGTAGAGGGTTGTGGAGTAGGAGATGGTGTGTATGTGCGGACTCTAGAAACCACCCCAGAAGGTCTGCTGCCCCCCAAAATAAAGGCTACTGGAGCCAATGTCCTGGTGATCCACTGGTCAGCTCCCAGGAAACCAAATGGACTCATCACTTCCTACCACATATACAGGTAATACACAGAGGAAGGACATATATAAATAAATATAGTACACTGAGGGACTCTTTTTTTTTTCCTCGGGAAGTTTTGGAGGTGTGGATTTAATGAGGTGTTAGTTATATCCTCGAAAGGTGGAGATATGATAGAACCGTTACACTGCCGCCTTTGTGTCATCACAATAGCACAAAAACTATTTGATGCAGGATTTTGAATTTTGGCACAGTGACAGACCTGTATGAGAAGGGGAACCAATTAGATTTTCGGCAATTCTGAAAATATGGATTGGCCACCAGGTGGCATTTTCCTGTTAATTTTTGTCTGATCTGCACAAAACAAAAATCTAATTGATTGTGTGATCATACACTGTGTGCACAATTATTAGGCAAGTTGCATTTTTAAGGATTAGTTTTATTATTTAACAATAACTGTGCTCTTGGGCAATGCAAAATTTAAACCCCAAACCTGAATATTTAAGGAAGTGAAAGTGAGGTTTTGGCCTTTGTACAAGAATATCTGTGTGTTTCTTGATCTCTTGACCGTGAAATTTTTGTGCAGCAGCAACCACAGCTTCCCAGACACTGTTCAGAGAGGTGTACTGTTTTTCTTCACTGTGCATTCCATGTTTAAGAAGGGCCCACAAGTTCTCAGTGGGTTTAGGTCCGGTGAGGAAGGGGGCCATGTCATTATTCTTTCCGCTTTAAGGCCTTTACTGGCTAGCCACAAAGTGGAGTACTTTGTTCATGAGATGAAGCAGTGTTCTGCATAAATATGGTCTTCTTTAAAGATGCAAACTTTTCCTGTACCACCACGTGAAGAGAGGGTTTTCTATAAACTGGCAGTAGGTTTGGGAATTGAGTTTGAGTCCATCTTAAAACTGAAAAGGTCCAACAAGCTCATCTTTTATAATTCCAGCCCATACCAGTACCTCACCTCCAACTTGCTGGCATCTGAGTCAGAGTGGAGCTCTGTGCCCACTGCTGATCCAGCCACGGGCCCATCCATCTGATCCATCAAGAGTCACTCATCTCATCAGTCCATAAAACCTTTGAAAAAATCTGTCTTCAGATATTTCTTGTCCCAGTCTTGGCGTTTCAACTTATGTGTCTTGTTCGGTGGTGTTTGGGTTTCAGCCTTTCTTACCTTGGCCATGTCTCTGGGCACTGAACATCTTGTACTTCAGGACACTCCAGGTCGGTTGCAGTTCTGGAATATGACAACACTGGAGGATAATGGGTTTTTGGTAGCTTCATGTTTGATTCTTCTCAAATCTTTGGCTATCAATTTGTGTCTTTTTCTCTCAATACACGATGACCATGGCATCTAGCCTAACATCACATTAAGTGGGGTTGAGTCAAAAGCCATAAAGAAATTGGGGCTTTTAGGGGATATACCTTTGTTGGTGGCATGGCAACTGCAGAGAGCTAGTTTTGATTTTATCTGCTTTATCCAAAGAGAACTAGATTAAGGCCAGAAAAGTGCAAAGGGCAGTTTTTCACATTGTTGTTCTAAAATATATTATGTGTTAATCAGTATCCACAGTACTTATACTCAAAAGTGTTATACTTGAACCTGAATATTTTCTGACCAACACCTCTGTTTTTAAGATTTGGGTACAGTGGAACTTGAAAGTAGAACTTTTTCGAATTTTCTGTTTTCTATAAAACATTATCTGATTTTTAAAAATAAATTCCTGCAAGCGGATTAGGTATAGGAACCACATGCAAAGTTTCTTTCACAGTCTTACAATATATACTCATACATGCTAGTATGCTTTGAGTACCCAGTCAGTCTTGGACAAAACTGTTGTACCAGAAGTAACGCACATCCATCGCATGCAAGTATTATGTGCATACAGTAGATATAACATACATATTTACCATTACATATAGAAACAGAAAAAGTTTTGATAATGCATCTTCAGGCAGATGTCTGCTCAACAGTCTATTTAATGTGTGTGTGAATGTGCATCATTAATACATGCTGAAGGTCGTGGTCTGCTTGTTGACCAAAGAGTTTGTGATCTGTATGCAGGGTCAGACCAGACTAAGCCCTTTAAGTCCTCAGGAAACACACATTAGCATAGCAGTACGCACACACTCAGTGACACATCTGGTATGATCAGACTCAGGCAGACAGGGACTTGGATAAAACAGGAAAATCTCTCTCTTTTTGTCTCTCATGCACACACCTGAAACCCTACGTAATCACAGACAAATGGGCTTACCAAAGACATCAGGGTGCTTGCATCAGCTCATGGCTTATACACAATGTGTAAGACGTGATGTTACATTTTATATTTGAATTCCAATCAAATTTGGTGCAATTTTTTTAGACCACTTAGGCATACTAAAATACACAAAAATAGTTTATAAATATAATAAAGTGTACTTCAAAAATAGTTTTGACATATTTACATTAAAAACAAGAGCGGTTTTGGACTGCATACTCTGACGAGGCTGAACAATCCTTGAATTTCTATGGTATCCTAAGGTCAAATTGTTGTTATTTCCTTTGGCATGTATTTGTTGAGATATGATGCATAATGCCAAATTATTCCCTATCTCAAAATGTGAAAGAATCCTTCAAAAAATCCTGGACCCAGATCTGGATCCGGATTGACTCCAAATGTTAATCATTTCTAAGTTGCGCCAAGTCCCACCTCTGATAAAAATGTATGTGCCAATCCCTCTTTAACATTTTCCTGCTAACAAAAAAACTGACCCAAAAACACAACCTCTTTGACTGAGGTAATAACAGCAATAATTCTGATCATTTGAGATAGATTAATATGTGAAAGTATTGAAAAGAAATTTTAAATTAAATAAAAGCTAATCCGAGGGTTTGTTTTCCCTTAGGCGTCCGTTAGGAACAGAGGAGGAACTGCTGGTTTTCATCTGGTCCAGTGGGCTGCTTGAATTTTTTGACGCAAGTCCCGCCCTCCGTCCTTTCAGCTACTTCCAGTACAGGGTTCGTGCCTTCAATACAAAAGGCTCAGTTCTGAGTCAGTGGGCTCTGGCCCAGACCTTAGAAGCAAAGCCACAAAATATGGCGCCTCCCACTGTCACGCCCTCTGGTAAGTTCACATGAAAACTGATATGTAAAAAATTTGTAGTATTGGACCCATGTAACGGCCCACCCCACTGTGCACTTTAAAAATGTCATTGTACTTTTTTTTGAGTAATGGCAATAAAGGTTTGTAAATTTAACAGGTGCATATTCAGTCCACCTGAAGTGGAGTGTACCAGGACAGCCCAATGGTCTCATTTCCCATTATAGACTGATTTACAAGAAGCACCAACAGGACCCAACGCTCAACTCAACCACTGTTACTGCTCTCACTGTAGAGGTAAAGGCACAGGCATGCACACACATAAAAACACACACAGGGAAAATTGAATACTTTGAAAGCACAGTCTTTGTAACCATGAGTCATTCAGTCTGATATCAGCAGGTGTAACAACCATGCAAATTTCTTCATACTTATGCAAAAATTTGCACAGACACACACACTCACATATATATACATGTAATGTAACATGTAATTATCCATAATAATAATTGAAGCAATAATTGAAAGCATACAAAAATTGTGTGAAGTAGTACATGTGTATGTCTATTGTTATATGCAAGAAGTATAAAGAAATTTAGACTTTACCTACAGTGCTGGTGTCATGTTTGCCAGTGAGGGGCCTCAGGACACAAAAATACGTACTGGCCATGGCGTGCTATTCTCGAGACCCTTCCCACAATTCTCCATGTTTTAAAATGGAGAACTACCACTATGAGCAACTTTCCTGAAACCAAACACACACACACACACACACACACACACACACACACACACACACACACACTCCTTCCTACATATATACACATATAGCTGTCATATAATATGATATAATATGAGTTGGCACCCAAGTCAGCAGACTATGTTCACTCAAAAGATATTTACTAGCAGTTTCTGGAATCTTCTACCCACCGCACACCTATAAGTGTGTGTGTGTTTCTGTAAGAATACCTGAAACTCTTACGTGCAAATGCTGTAAGTAGTGAGTTGTGGTTTAAATCCCAGCTGGCCCAGATTTTTTCTGTGTTTCATTCTCCACCTTTCCTAAAATAATCTTTGACAGAAACCAACAAAAAGATACTTAGGAAGAAACTAAAATATAAACACATGAAAGAGATTTGAACATAAAATTTAGTAAGACAAAGAACAGAGGTAAGAAAAACACAAATCACAGACTTGAAGAAAATGGGCTAGAGTACAGCAACAAGAAACAAAGGGGCAGAACAAAGAATCAAGCAGTTGCTAAAGAAGGTAAGAAAGAAAAGTGCTAGAGTGAGCAAGATGAAAAGGAGAAGGGGAAGGGCTAAAAATGAAAAGCGAATTAACAAGTGGGGGATGAGACAGAGTGATAGATAGGAAGGTAAGGAACAAAGCAAAAACGAGAGAAGGGGTAGAAGTAAAGATCTATATTCTATCCATACATGTGGCCTCTTCTCCCTCTGTGACCTTTGGCTTGTCACTCATAATTAATACAAGATGTAAATGGAGACCTTTCACCTTCTCATTGATATGGAACACTCTGTGTTTATGTGTGCGTGTGTGAGATTGTGGGTGTGCAAGAGGCTCATTGACATGGCATAGACTTATTTTGGTGGCGGTCATTTGTCATGCGGTTGCCTTCATCACATGCACGGCATTGTTTAGGAATACACAAAGAATGTGAAAATGAGAAAAGTCTGAGCCATTTGAGGAAGAGCAATCTTTGTCTCAGTGTACCTTTGGCTGCTCCCTTGTATTCTTCTCACGGGGTCACCACAGCAAATTAATCCAAGTCGGTGATTTGGCAAAGGTTTTACACCAGATGCCCTTCCTGATGCAACCCTCCATGGTGAGAGGGGCTTGTGTCCCCACCTGGAATTGAACCAGGGACATTTTGCTTGTAAGGCAAATGTGTAAACCACTACACTACGGGGTACACTAGCACTTCGTCTCAGTAATTCTGCAAAATTTGTCTTTTGACTTTGTACAGGTTAGCATCATTAATTAAAGCTTCAAGGCCAAAAAAACGTAAGTCAGGTGTAGAAGTATTGGGCCGCATGCACATCACAACTAAAGGGGCTTTTAGGACATCCCGTTCTAAATCCATATTAATATGGAGTTGGTCCCACCTTTGCAGTTATAACAGCTTCCACTGCGTTGGAAAGGCTTTCTACAAGATTTTGGCGTGTGCCTGTGGGAATTTTTGTCCATACATCCAGAAGAGCATTTGTGAGACACTGATGTTGGATGAAAGGGCCTGGCTCTCAATCTCCATTCTAGTTCATCCCAAAGGTAGAGGTCAGGACTCTGTGCGTCCAGTCAAGTTCTTCCACACCAAACTCATTCAAACGTGCTTTTGTGGGCTTTGCATTTTGTATTAGTACACAGTCATGGTGGAACAGAAATGGCCCTTCCCCAAACTGTTCCCATAAAGTTGGAAGCATAGAATTGACTAAAATGTCTTGGTAAGCTGAAACATTAAGAATTTCCCTTTACTGGAACTAAAGGGCCTGGGCCAACCCCAGAAAAACATTCCTCATAGTATTATTCCTCCTCCAGCAAACTTTGCAGTTGGCAGTGTTTTCAGGAAGGTAATGTTCTCCAGGTAATCGCCAGACCAGGACTTGTCCATCAAACTGCCAGATTGAGATGCTTGATTTATCACTCCACAGAACGCGTTTCCACTGCTCCAGAGTACAGTGTTGGTGCGCTTTATTCCACTCCATCCAGTGCTTGCATGCAGCTACTTGGCCATGGAAACTCCTGCCATGAAGTTCCGGGTTTACAGTTTTTTTGGGTTGTTTTTTTTTTTTGCTGATGTTAATGCCAGAGGAGGTTTGGAACTCTGCACTCAGCAGGGTCTTAGTAACTTTTACACACTATGCACTTCAGCACTCAGCTGCCCTGCTCTGTAGTTTTACACGTTCTGCCACTTCATGGTTGAGCTGTGTCATTCCTAAATGCTTCCAGTTTAGTGTAATACCATTTACAGCTGATGGTGGAATATCTAGAAGGGAAAAAATTTCACAAACTGACTTATTGGAATGGTGGACTCCTATTACAGAACCACGCTCATATTCGGTGAGTTCTTTAGAACAACCCATTTTTTCACAAGTATTTACAAAGGCAGACTACATGCCTAGGTGCTTGATTTTGTACACCTGGAGCAAAGGAACTAAATGAAACACCTGAATTTAATGATTATGAGGTGTGTATCCCAATACTTTTGTCCATATACTATATATGACCTGAGCCCACTGTATGGCTTTACAAATGTTTCACTCATGCACCAGGAAACATTGTGTTGCCAGTTAAGAAAAGAACGATCACATCATAAGAGTGATTGTCTGAACTATTAATTATATCCAACCCAGACGCCTTCATCAAATCTTTATTGGCATGGTATCCTTCTGAATGACAGAAATATTACCTGCCATAAGACACCAAAGTAGGACATTTAGTTCAAGGCTGTGTGTCAGTGTATTTCTTTCATTTACAACAGGAGCATTGCTTTGGAATGGCAGTAGATTGACTGACTTATTTTTATTTAGGCATCTCATGCTGTTTTCATGTGTTTTGAAAGTGGATTATTTATCAGTTGTGAACATTTACGAAATATATATGTACTTCTGATTTTTAATACATTAAAATACATTGGTTTTACTCCATTGGTTGACATTAAATTGGGTTGTTTATGACCTATGACCTAAAATGATTTTGACAGCCCTGCTAGATTTACTTTAGGGTAAGAGTTATAAACCATATGAACATGAAGAATAGCTTATATTTTATTTTCATGTTAACCAATAAGAATTCAAGCACTTCTCTCTTACACATTTGATCTCATCTGTCTTAGTAAAAAATTTTCTCTTGTTAATGTCCACTTATTCACATTCTTTTTCTACCTCAAATTTCTTAGTTTTGGGGATGTAATTGTGCATGCGTGTCAATTTGGTATGTGTGTATTTGTGTGTATTGATCTCAGGCTGGGCTGGGAACCCTGCTCTGTGCCAGCTTAGCTGATTAATGGGGTCGTCATGGCAATCGGACGGAATGAGGGTATGAAGCGCAGGCGGCCTGCCTCACTAGACACCTACACGCCGCCTGGCACACACAGCCTTTCACACACACACAGAAATTCACTCACCATGCTTTACACCTTTCTGACAGAAATGCTCGTCACACACACTAAACTGTCAGGTTGTTTTTTTTCTCCTTTTGCCTAATTTTTTATTTAAGTTTTCCCGTCTTTGTGTTCATGCATTGGTCGTTTTTGTTTTTGTGTCTGAGCTTCCAGCCAACAGTAATAATTTTGCTCTCACCAGTACTGGACTAGTGTTTCACTGAGCAGCTTAAACTCTATTTTAACATAGTACTTCAGCTACCCACCTCAAACCTCCTTACAGGTCTCTCCTTTTTCCATGTTTCATCCTTTCTTTCTTTTTCCTTCATGTTCTTTTAATCACACCCTTCATTATTTTCAATTCTTCTGCTTTTTCCTGTCTGTAGCTATGTCTGTTTTCTTCTTTCAAATTGCTCTCTCAATATTCTTGTCCACCTTAGCCTTGTATCTTCATTTCCTCAGCTCTTCTCTTCACTCTGCTCTCTTCTCTTTCCAGTTTTACTGCCTTCTTTTATGTCTTTCACCCTTTAACCCTTCTGTACTACACTCTTTCTTCATCTCCTTCCCATTCTCCCTTTGCACCTCCTTTCCCTCCCTTGCATCTTTCACTGATCACTTTTTTTTTTGATTCCTCTTGTATTTCCCTGCCTACCAGCTCCCTCTTCCCTCTTTCTCCTTCTTTACTCTGCTGTCCTTTCCTCCCTCCCTTGGCTCTTCCAGATGTTACACTGTGGCCCTTGGGATTGTTGGTGAAGAGAGACCACAGGCATATGCGTGTATAAATGTGTGCGTGTGGGTGTGTGTGTGTGTGTGTTACTCTGTGTGCATACATATGTCTGAATATTGTTGCGTATGCTTGTGTGCATGCATAACATTTTTGTTTGTGTGTGTATATGCAACAGTATGTGTGTGTGTGTGTGTGTGTGTGTGTGTGTGTGTGTGTGTGTGTGTGTGCATGTGTGTGCTGTATTAATACATCCCATTGATCAGAGCAGGACCCCTGACAGTCATCATCCCTGAGAACCATCTGGCCGACGCCTGACGCTCCCTCACCCAAACAGAAGCTGACACCCTATTAATCTGCTACCGCCATGCATACATACATGTGTGTGTTTCTGTGTGTGAATGAATGAATCAGTGACAGCATGTGGAAGAGACTGCAAAAGGTTATGTGTTGCATGTGCGTTAACATTTTTTCCATACCTGTGTTTCTGCATACATGTTTGTGTGTTTATGCATGTGTCTGTGTGTATGTGCTCCAACTCCACACCATGCACACACATACAGAGCTATACACGCACCACTCTGCCATCCGCCAACAACAGCCGGCGCTGAAGGGAGCTGAAGGGTGCTTGGAAATTAAGGTTATTACACAAATTGAGCCATATGGTCTAAATATTTCAGAGCTGAAATTTACTAGGCAATAAAAATGGCCCCTACCTCGGTAATGGTGTAAATTACAGCTTAACCACCAGCGCTAATGATGTCCTTCTGTACGCCCCGTAACCAACCGTACATGAAGGACACATTGTTTAAAAAATACCCCAGGAAAAGCGAAAGAGAGAGAGGGAGTTAGAGGAAAAGGGAAGAAGGGATGGGGAAGGATGAAGTAAAGAGAGGTAAGCAGGAAGTAAGAGAAATGAAGGAAGACAAGAGAAGGGGAACAAGAGAAAAATAGAGAGGAGAGAGAAAGTAAGAAAGTGATTAATATAGGGAGTGGAGAAACAGAGAGAGAGAGAGAGGGCTAGCAGCATGTTTACAATCTGTTAGTTTACCATTAAGAACCCGTCAGAGGGTGTGGGACAGCAAGGGCCAGCCGGCGAACTGTGTCTCAAAACCGATATGAATTTTCACAATGTGCGTATGTGTGTGTATCTCTTCACAGTCAGCATGTGTATATATAGGCATGCGCATTTGGAAGGTTTATAAGGATGTCTGCAAGTGTATTGAATACCTTGGGGTAGAAAAAGTAATGGCCCTCAACACATGGTGTGAGTACGTACTATGAATATAGCAGTTTGGAAATTCCTCATTATTTCAGTATGTTTGTATACTGACATGGTGGTTTTCAGGCAAGCATATAGGTTTGCTAGGTATATTTTAGGGTGCTCAAATGATCCAATAGGACTCTGATTCCCAAAATACTCCAAAAGCCATGTGAGATGGACTCCTCATCAAAACACCACCCAGTACTAACTAAATAACTAACTAACTAGCCTAAAAAATATCTCCATGCCATAGGTATGTGAAAAAGAAAATTTTCATAGGACTCTATGCAGTCCTGTGAAAAATTAAGTACAGCCTGTGATTCAGTAGCTTGTAAGAACCACTGTTAGCAGCAATAATTAGAACTAATGGTTTTCTGTACGATTTACTCAGTCTCTCACATCATTGTGGAGGAATTCTGGCCCACTCCTCTTTATAGTGTTGCTTAAGTTCATTCAGGTTTTCAGGCATTTGTTTATGCACAGGCTCTCCACCACGGAATTGCAATTGAGTTGAGGTCTGTACCTTCACTGGACCATTGCAACACCTTGATTATTCTCTTATTGGACCATTCTGTTTTACATTTGATGGTGTGCTTTGGATCATTGTCCTGTGTCATGACCAACTTTCAGCCAAAATTTAGCTGTCAGACAGACAGCCTTAAGTTTGACTCTAGCATATTGCAGTATAGTCAGAAGTTTATGGCCAGTTCAATGGCTGCAAGGTGCCTTGGTCCTGTGGTTGC
This sequence comes from Etroplus canarensis, assembly GCA_015106775.1. Classification (NCBI taxonomy): domain Eukaryota; kingdom Metazoa; phylum Chordata; class Actinopteri; order Cichliformes; family Cichlidae; genus Etroplus; species Etroplus canarensis. The sequence continues at coordinate 3,213 of VUQH01081628.1, read as the reverse complement.
AAAACAAGCCCAAATCATCACCCCTACACCACTGAGCTTGACAGTTGGTATCAGGTGTTTGGTTGTTCACCAAATGTGGCATTTGCCCAATGCCGCATTTGGCCAAACATAACTATTATGGTCTCATCAGTTCAAAAGATGTTGCTCCAGAAGTCTTTGCAGACCTTGGCTGTGCTGTCATGTTCTTTTTAGAGAGAAGATGCTTTCTCCTGGCAAGCCTCCCAAACATGCCATACTTGTTCAGTCCTTTCCTAATTATATTGTATTGTAACATTTAACCCTAGAACCCAACGTTAGTGTCAGGTGACACTAACCCTGGAACATGTTAGTGTTCTAGGGTTAACATGCGAACTGAGGCCCATAGAGTCTTAAATGGATCTCCTAGGTTTTTTGCAATTTTTGTGAGCATTGCACTCTTTGACCTTGGAGTGAAATCATCCACTCCTGAGAAGAATGTGGCATTGTGTTAGCACTCACCTGAATGCTCCTGACCTGCAACCTCCCAAAACTTCTGCTTTTATAGAGGCGTTTACATTAGCTGATGATTAATTAATGAAATGCATTTGATTAGCAGCACCTGGCTGCAACTTACCCTTATGATTCCTATGGAAATGTCATGATTTTTGAAAGGACCCAGATACTGACCACAAGTTGAGAAGTGTTTAACAACTTTATTTGAGATAGCTGGTGTTTAATATGGGATCATAGAAGTTACTGAGAGTTGGTATGCAGGTGAGTCCAGATCTAGAGAATGGTTTCAGAGAGAGGATCCAGTCCTTCCTTGGATGCTCTGGGGGTGGTTTGACACACGATGGAGTGCAACTGGAAAAGAGGACAAGAAAGCACAATGAGAACATGAAAGGAAGGAGTCAAAAGGTTTCCTAGTAGCCTGATGTTACCACTGTTGGTAGGTTAACAATCTGGTGAGGAATCTGGCGAAGACCTGTGTCTTAAATGAGGCAGGAATTGTTGGACATGGAATACAGGTGTCAGTCAGCCACAGGTGGAGATGATGAGCCCCTAGGAAGGACCAATCCAGGGAGGAACCAGGATGCCACAGGGAAGGGGCAGCAGCCCAGGCCATGACAGGAAACAGTAAGGGCATATTTAGTTTTTTACAGGACTGCACAGACTCTTGTGAAAACTTTCTTTTTCATGTAACTAGAAGTATTAGAGGAAGTTCAGTGGCTGTTAGCCCAAGTTAGTTTAGTATAGTGAGTAATCACAAGAATTTCACTAATTTGGCTCTCATCAGTAATAACAAAAATAGCTAATGAGATCTTGCAACACTCACAAATGAGCAATTTAGACCTCCTTTTTAATTAACAAGTAATGGTGATCTGCCACACCATTGCTTTGATGGGGGTAGTGAGTTTTTAAGGCTCTTACTTTGACCTTACACTTGCACCAAGACTCAGCAAGGAAGCAAATGAGCATATTTCCTGAAATGTCAAACTGCTCAAAAGTAATTCTAAATAAATATATCAGGGAGACAAAAAACATGATTAAAACACAAGAGGCTAGCAGTATCTTACGTGCATGACCTCTTACAATATGAGTATTTTCTTAACTGTTTAATGTGTATGTGTTGCACGTTTTATAAAGTTACTGTCCAATTAAATTGCAGAGCCACAAAAGTTTTTTTCACCATCTTCAAAAGAATAGTTCCTCTTGCTTACTGCATTTATTGCTATAGAAATCAATTTATCCTCGTTTCCATCAAATATTCTTCTACCTGATCATATAAAAATGACAGATGTTCATACATGATGTAATAGTAAACAAATAAATCAATTATGAAATAGAAACTGGAATGAGAAAAAGCTTTACAGCTTTGCTTGTAACTTTCTGTTCACTTTGCATCACTTTAACCATGGGCAATAGGGGTGGAGCAAAAGAAGGTGTCAGAATAGGAATAGGCTTTGCCCTTGCTCTCAGTGACACCCTTTAACAAATGAGGAAGACAAAAGAGTGGAGGGAAGAAAGAAATGCAGAGCTGAGTAGGCAGAGGATGAGGAGAGAGAGATGAGGAGGTTAAGAGAAGAGAAGGAGACAGGTGAAGAGAGGATGAGGAGACTCAGATGCAGAGTTTGTTAGGCCCTCGGCCTATCAGACCTCTTAGTTAGAGGTCTCCAACTCTGATTGGAGGACTCTCAGCATTCTGCATAAACAGCCAAATAATCAGGCTGCAACACTCCCTCCTCTCCTCACTGTAATCTTTCGCTTTGTCTACTCGTGTTTTTTGCAACTCCTCCCTCTGTCGTTCCATACTGCTCATTCCTCCATCACCACATGTCTGTCTGGGGTTTCTCTGCCTCTGTGTAAAATTACAGTTTTTATCTTATACTCATCCACAGTGCTTGCCCCTTTATTCCCTCTTCTTCTAGCTTCCTCAAGTGATTTTTTTTTCAAGTGAGTTTATGTACTTATACTTCCTTTCTCTTTCTGCTCCCTCACTCACATGCACACTCCCTCTTTCTCTCAGTAATCATAGGTTGGTGTTATTGTGTGTCTGTCTGTGAAGAGGCCACACCACCCAGTGTAGTACTCTCATCTTTCAATGGGTGTTTAGTGCTGCAACTGCAATATGATGGTCATCACTTTAAAGGAATGCTGAGAGGGTATGAATCTGTGGATAAATGAGAAAAAAAAAAGTCTTGCTATAATTGTGATTACTGAGTCCATTCAAGTCTTGTGAGGAGTGTGTGGGTGTGTGACTAGTAACTGAATCTTTGTGTTTGTTTTGTGAGTGGGAACTATTTAGTTTTGAGGAGTTCCTTCTCTGATGTCATCTCACACCATAGGTGTCAGTGCAGTCTGTGAGTTTATATAATTGGCATGCAGCATAATGTCTATCGATTAGTGGGAAGGCATTTAAAAGATGACATGGGTGCCAAAAAGGTTGTATTATTTTTAAGATTCTGGTCTGTCTGCTGTCTCCATCGAGTGAATTTTTAAGACATTCCCATTTATGTCTCATAAAATAATCATTACGTTTGATGTGTGTTGTTAATGTTATGATTTTAAAAAATTACTGAAACATCTCCCAAATTAATTATTATGTTCACATCTCAACACAAACCAGCCACAGGGGCCCACAAGCCAGTGTGGTCCTAGTGCCGGTCCCAAGCCCGGGTAAATGGTGAGGGTTGCGTCAGGAAGGGCATCCGGTGTAAAAACTTTGCCAAATCAAATATGTGGATTCATAACACG
>VUQH01081626.1:0-11667 GCA_015106775.1 Etroplus canarensis | reverse complement strand
AGACCAGGTTTTACCCAAAAAGTTTTCCAATTATCTATTAAGCCCACACCGTTTTCTGGACACCACCTAGACAGCCAGCGGTTTAAGGACAACATGCAGCTAAACATGTCATCACTGGTCAGATTGGGGAGGAGAAAACTACAGTCCGACATTGTTTTAGCAAATTCACACACCGATGCAGTATTAATTTTGGTGACCTCTGATTGACGTAACCGGGTGTCATTACTGCCAACGTGAATTATAACTTTACCATATTTACGCTTAGCCTTAGTCAGCAGTTTCAAATTTGCATGAATGTCACCTGCTCTGGCCCCCGGGATGCATTGGACTATGGTTGCTAGTGTTGCTAACACAAGCACTGTACCATAGTTTAATATTTAAAGCTCTATATGAATGTGAGCGATTTAAGCGCTGGAAATGATCTGATGTAGTAATAAAGTTCAGCTTAATTGAAGCCAGTAAGGAAAGTCAACAAATGCTGACACTGAGTTAAGAGTATCACAGCTCTGTCATTAAGACACAGGACTATCTGACAGATTACAGTCCTTTTAAATTAATGTTTAGGTGTGTGTGTGTGTGATACCGTTTCAGTTTTTATTCTTGTTGCAGCCAACAGGAATAAAATCAGTAGTTTCTCTAAGAATCTGTATTTATTCCTGATGCCAACCTGCACCAGATCAGCATAGGGTAACGTATCTAGGTAAAAGGAGAGCCACCTACACAGCACATGTCTCGAAGAGATTATACTAGTGAACAAGTGAGTGCATACTGTAAATGATGCTTTGCAGTGCTTTTAAAATGTGTAATGTGTCTGCATGTTTAGAGTTTTGGAGGCGTGGAGGGGGCTGTTCTATTGTTGGTCTGCTGACAGTGAATGAGGAGCTCAGGCCCTGTTTGAGATTAACTGTTAAGCAGCAGACATTCACTCTTTGTTCATGCTTATGTCAGTCTGCAAACCTACATATGACACAAAGAATTCATGGGTTCAGACTGTTGGGGCCCAGTTTTCAACAAAAACACTGTCATTACAAAACAGTTTCTGAATTCTAATGGATTAAACTTTGTTTTGAAATTTACCCTCCTGATAACACACGTTCTTCTGCTTCAGCTGCAAGCGGTCCAGTAAGAGCAGCGTTCGACAGTGATAATCCTGCTGACGACCTTGCTTTGTCACACAAGGTCCCGTGCGTGTGTGCCGGCGGAACAAAACATGCACAGGAAAAAAGCTTGCATTAAATCCAGCACGCTGCTCACCTGTGCTGTGACCTTTGAACTCTGCACAGAGCTGAGTTGCCCCTCTCCTCCATCACTGACCCTCCTTTTTCTGCTGCTCTAAGGTTGACGCGTCTTGTTTTACAGCTCTTACTTTGGTAGTTTTTGTCATCTTTACTCCAAACAAGAAGGTGATGTCAATGGTGCAGACGAATAATGCTGAATGTTTAGTTTAGAATCAGTCCTATACAGAGTTAATTCTGTGTGTTTGATGCAGCTCTATTGAAAGTAAGTGATATATTAAATCAGTGGAAAAGCAGCAGCAAAAAGCTCCAGGGTTTCCTTCTTCACACAGCCCATCACAAAGAGCAAATTTTTAAGTCCGCTATAGTACAGTACACCCCATGCTTCAACAGAGCGACTTTAACTTTAGCAGCAATAACCTGAAATAATGTTTCTCTGCATTACTTTTAGCCTCTCACATCGTTGTGAAGGACTTTTGGTCCACTCTTCTTTACAGCACTGCTTCAGTTCACTGAGGTTTGCGGGAATTTGTTTATGCACGGCTCTCAAGTTCCTGTCAGTGTTTCAGTTGGGTTGAGGGGTGGGCTTTGACTGTTCCCAGTAGCGTAGTGGTTTGTGCCTTCACCTTACAAGCAAAAAGTTCCTGGTTCAATCCCAGGTGGGGACACAAGCCCCTCTCACCATGGAGGGCATCTGGTGTAAAACCTTGGCCAAATTACCAATGTGGATTAATCTGCTGTGGCAACTGCTTAATGGAGAATACAAGGGAGCAGTGAAAGGTACACCATCAATGCTTCTTCCTCCATACAGGGCACTCCTCTGATGCTCTCTCCCAGCCTACTTTTCAACCAATCACCATTCAATCTACGCACAGCGTCGTCCCCATTGAACTACACGGAGTTGCATTGATGGAGGACTGTGCAGCAACACATTTGGTTGCATTTCACTATGCGGCGGCTCTGTGTAGGCATGGGCTGATACAGACAGGTGCAACCACGGTAATTTAAATCCAGCATAAGAATGTACTCAGTTTTTCACAGGGCTGCATCCTCACAACACGCTTGACTTGCTGCGGTCTCTGAACAGATGTCAGCTTAGAATAAAATAAAGATAAGCTGCAGGAACAGAAAGAAAAATCAACAAAGGAAATTTAGTGACACTTTTCTGCAGCAGGTCTTCTCTAGCTGCTCCCTTTGCTCCTATGAAGACAGTTAATAAAGATATTTCTAGAGACCGACCGGCTTGCAAACTCTCACCGTCAATAAACACCAGGTAACAAAAACTGTACAGGATGCAAGGATGCCAATGGTGAGTAAAAACTGCCAGGTTTAGCTCATCAGATCTGCTCAGGAGGAGCCAACTTTGTGGATGTTGAGTTTCAAAGTGTGACCACAATTGAGGTTCCAGCTCGGCTTCCCTTTGTGCTTCCTTTCTTCTTGGGAGCAAAGTTCACATGTGTGCTGAAACGTAACCAAATCATCCATCTGTCTGAAGCAAACCGGAATCCTTTCATCACAGGTTCAGTCGGAGGAGACCCTGCCAGTCAATCAGAGAGCAGGATTTTCTGTTGCTGTGGGGGGAAAAAAGTGACATGCATACATTGCATAAGTGCGAGGCCAACAAGTGCGAAAGCTGAGGAGCAGAGAGTCAGTCAGGCTCACATCACATCTGATTTTTAAAATGGTGACTTCACAATGAAAATGAAAGATTTAAATAGCCCTTTTTAAAAAGGTGACTTACAAAGCACTTAGACAAGAAATGTCTAAACTGAACATCAAAACACTATCCATCCATTTTATTCTGTCTATCCAATCCTTGGGTACAGTGGGCTGCGAAAATAGTAATAATAGCAGAAAACATACACAAGAAAATAATAAAAATATGAAGGAAAAATTGGGGTTTTTTTAGATGTGAAGGGGATTCAAGGTTGAATGTAGTTAGGATGATGTCTTCTGAAGTCTCCCCTGCTTGAACCACTTCATCGACTGAAGTCAGTCACTCTGTGAAGGAGCTGTGCACATGCTCATGAATTTCATTTCGGGGTTGGCTAAATAAGCTTTCTGGAAAGCAGAGAAACTGTGGGGTCGGAACACCACCATGATGCTGACTCAGCAGAAAAGACATTTTTGTGAGCTGAACTTTTGGCTTTCTTTGAACAAATCTGCTTTGTTTCATTGTAATTGTTGCCCACACCCTAAACTTATCCTAACTTGTGGAACCAGACCCTCTCCACTTGGTCTTAATTGCTCCAGCCGGCCGCTCCATCTCCCTGCAGATGTCTCGCTCCTTAATTTGCGTAGAGAGCAACAATCAGGCCCATCTGTCCCAGTTTTTACTTTCCTCCTCCCCCTGAAAAATCACCTCTGTGCCCCCCTCCGCCTTCAGTAAATCTCCTTAGTAAGCCCATCCCACACACACACACACACACAGAACCTTGTCAGTGGTGTGGGGATTGAAAGCCAATCAAAAAGCTATAGAAGAGTGCTTTAGTGTGCAGGAACACAATCGGGGGTCTGCAGGGTTGGGTTTTGGTGGGATGGGTTGTGTGTAGGGTGGGGATGGGGACCCCCCTCCCCCAAGCTCTGTTTGTGGGCCCCTGTCAGCCGCTGTGAAAGAAGCTCAGGCCAGGAGAAACGGGGACAGATGGGAGGACTCTGAGGGAGGAATAATCACCGCTTCCTCCTCCGTCCGTCCACTCTGACAGGACGTGGACGTAGAATTATGGGATGTTTGTTTCCAAAACAAATGCTGACGGCTAAGCGCTCCCTCCGCAGACAGCTAACACCAATGAAAACATCAGGTGTCAGGGGAAATTTCCAACAGTCTCCTCCCAATGTTTGTCAATCTTACACTCAGCTTAATATTCTATGCTAAATTGAATTAATCCTTCTGTCGCACACAGGTGGTTTCCTCTCTATTGTTGAAGGTTTATTTTTACATCTTTGTTTTCACTCATGGTTCCCGGTCTAGCTTCACAACTAATGAAGATATGCAAAATGCGTTGGTGCTCTACTGATTCAGGAGTTTTAGCCACAGTTTGATGTCAGTTGTAAGTCTGTAGTATTATTTGCTAAGTCACAACAGTCTCTCCCAACAGTCTGGATCACGAGATCCTGAATGCTACTTGAGTCCCGAGCAGGCCTCAGTATGGTAGATCATATGGAGATGCTGGATTAATTTTTATGCACAAATTATATACATTTTTTATGGAGGCAGAGCCAAAGTTCTTAAAACCGCTGGTATCCCACAAATCTCCTCTGACCATACTCCGCCCCTCAAAACTTTCATGAAAATCCTTTCAGAGCAGTTTGAGTCATATTTGCACACAAACGAGAAGCACTCAGAGAATGCAAATTTCCACCAAGGCTGTAACTCAGGGGTTCCCAATATGTCGATTGTGATCAACCAGTAGATCGCAGAGGTAGTATGGGTAGATTGCATGGCATTTAACAGACTTCAGCCTATCAATCATCCTCACATTTGTCACTTTATTGGCAGCCAGTCTGACATTTGATCTTTTCTGACAAATGGGTTGCCATGCATGCGCGTTCTGTGCGCTGCTGCAAATCTCTAGCAAGCTATTGAGTTACCTAGTTAGCCTCCAATTTATTTCTACTAAACTTGAGAAAGAGTATAAAATGAGTGAGGGGAGCTGGACCAAGTAAGAAGGCAAAAACCTACCACTTCCATACGGAATAAGGAGGACTTTTTTTTCCCAATGTCATATTCAAAGTGTGTTTGCCTCATCTGCTAGTCTACCATTACTATTCCAAAGAAGGGAAATGTAGAGTGGAATTTTCGGACTTTTCATAGTGTTTCAAGTGTGCTTGAGCTTGGCTATCAGCAGCTACTGTCTGTATTATGCAACCCTGGCTGATTCCATTCAGTTTAGTCATCAGAGGTAATGACAAAAATATACAGAGCTTTATTGTGCAATGTGGGTTAATGCAGTTATGCAAAGTATACTGACATATATTGTACATATAAAGAATACTCAATATATTTATAAATATGTTTTGCTTTTTTGACTTGGTTATTTTATAAGTAGCTCACAAGCTGAAAGTGTGGCCACCCCTGCTGTAACTTATGTCAAAGAGCTCTGACTGGAGATGGTGCATTCAAAGACTGGAAGCTCTTACACCAAAAATGAGATCAGAAATGACTTTCAAGGATGCTGGGTTGTTGAATGGTTTATCATGGTCCAGATTTCAACCAAACTCTGGCATAACAGAGCGCTGACTCTTGTGGTGTGCATTGTATGACCTTGCTTTGTCAAATTTAGACTGAGAAAACAGCAGGAACATGATGTTAAATGGTATTTTCAAAGTAAAAATCTGGGAAATTGAAACTGTTATGTAACATACATCCAGTCCAGTCCAAACTTGCCAGACTGGTAGAGGTGTAGGTTAGAACAAAGAATAGCATTAATCAAAATTTAAATCTTAAGTTGTAAATGGGATTTCCCATGTTAAACAAAATAGTTCACCACATCCACTTTCTGGATCAGATCTGGATGAAACCTGTTTTTCAAAACTCGAACACAAGCCAGTGTACTCCTAGTGCCGGTCCCAAGCCCGAGTAAATGGGGAGGGTTGCATCAGGAAGGGCATCTGGTGTAAAATCTTTGCCAAATCAAAAATGCGAATTCATAACACAACTTCCATACTGGATCGGTCACAGCCCAGGTGAACAGTGTCATTAGCCAACAGGGTGCTGGTGGAAACTATGCTACTGTTGGCCGAAGACCAAGGAGGGGGAGAGGGGAAAGCGTGTCAGGAGGCAGAGAGAGAGATGGAAAGGTAGGAGGGTGGAGGTGAGATAACTCAGAATAAGAACCAAAAACTCAACATCACAAAAACTCAATCACTTCAGAAATAAGGACATCAAAAATCAAAATTACATTTTTAAAAAAATGACAAGAGCCCCAAAACTTGGTCATGAAAAACAGAGGCCTGTACTAAGAAGTTCTGCATACCCAGGATATCTTTCCATTACCTGGCTTCACTTAACCCTAACATCAGGGATTCTGTTAAATTCATATAGCGCCAATTCAAAACAAAAGCTGTCTCAAGGTGCTTTACACTGTAAGGTAAAGACTCTGCAGTATTAGAGAGAAAACCTCCAGCAATCAGATAATTCCCTATGAGTAAGCACTTCATGACTGTGGGAAGGAAGAGACAGGAAGAGACCTCTGCCAGAACCAGGCTCAGGGTAAGGGCAGCCATCTGCCTCACACGTAGGTGGTTATCAAATGGATAACCCAGGGTTTACCAATCCAGTTGCGAGCAAGTTCACATTAAAGGGGTGTTGCTGGCAGCACTGAGTCAGTTGCAACATTTTCCTCCTGCTGTTTGTTTTTAGTAACACTTACTTTTCCAGGCTTTTGTTCCCTTTTTCCCAACTTTTTTGAAACGTGTTGCTGCCATCCAATTTAGGATAAGCTAGTATTTTTCATGAATAAAACATTGGTTTATTAGAGTTGTGGATCAATGCATTGTTTTAATGATATTTTACACAGCATACCTTTTTGGAATTGGAGTTGTACAAAGTCCTGTAGGTGGACTAAAACTTCATCTTACCTATTTTACCCATTGTGTTTTTATCGTGCTGTTTTATGCAGGTCATATAAATGAGAATCACTAGTGGAAAAAGAACCACTTTTAATTGTTCTTCCTGCTGGAGAAATGATCTAGTGTAACTGAAGTCAAATTAGTTCATGGTAATTGTAAAGGCTACAACTGGACAGAATCAGATATTTTATTAATCCCATGGGAAAATTGCATTGTGTTACAGATGCTCAGTTAGATATAAATTTGAAATATTAAAATGAACAGGTCTGTATAAACTGCAACTCCATCACAGTCCAGCTCCACACCCACGATGCTACTGTCCTTCAGATCAGTTTGTTGAGTCTGTTGGTGTCCACTACTCTCAGTCTGCTGTCCCAGCACACTACAACATAGAGGACGGCACTGGCTACCACAGACTCATAAAACATCCTGAGTCCAGCAGAGACTGAAGGACCTGAGACGTCCCAGAAACTAGAGACACTCTGGTCCTTCTTGTAGATGTCTTCTGTGTGTTTAATGAAGTCCAGTTTATTGTCAGTGTGGACACCAAGGTATTTGTAGTCCTCCACTATCTCCACACAGACACCATGGATGGAAACATTGGACACTGATGTTTTGGTCCTTATGTCCAACAACCAAATAAATATAAAATAATGCAAACTGAATTACAGTGAACCTAAATGACTATGATAATGATTAATATTAGATGCTTTATTCATAGTGTCGTGTACTGTCGTCATAGTGGCAAGGCGGACCCCAACGCAGGACTCGTAGACAGACAGGTAAAACTCAGGAAGACTTTATTAGGCTCTGCAGCAAACACTTTGCAGACCAAGATGAGAGCAGGAACGCTCGGAAGACGACAGGCAGGGTATGAGGGATACAGAGAGGGAGATGACGCGACAGCGACAGACTGGGGAGACAGGACTAAAGTAGACAAAGACAGAGTCACAAATGAGGAACATGTGGGGATGGCACACAGCTGGGACCAATTAGACTGGACGTGATGAAGACAAGGACGAAGACCACTAGGGAGACGGGCAGGCAGGGAACGAAAGGAGGGAAACCGACTCCAAAATAGGCCGAGATGACCGAACCATAACACATAGGCTGCTAAACCCTCAGGTTAACTGTCTTCAGAGGTTTAAAACATAACAGCAACAGTGGAAAACTGATTAACATACACATGATCTGATCCACTTGTCATTATGTAGCCCATTAGGATTGGAATGAATTGAGATGGCATTATCTCCTTTGAAGCACCTTTCTTTCCCTCGTCTCCCGTTTAGAAACCTTTCGAGCAAAACTGACTATTCTATTATTGCAGCCTTTGTCTTTGGTTAGGTTTCTCTGTGTGTATGCGGCGTGTCTGCTACCTGCAGCATTAAAGATCAGAGAGTCAGAGCTTTTTGTTGCCCCTTGTCATTCCTTGTTTTGTTGCCTGCAAGATTCCTTGTGCTCCACATCTCCCACATGTGCCAGCTAGCTTCTTCTCCCTGCCTGCCCACACTTTCTATCAGCCTCAATCTGAGCCTTCATGAAACATCTTTGAACATTCTTGAGCTTTGCAAATAACAGAACTTAGCTCATTGTGTTCACATTCTGCTCTTTTGTGTGTGCAAGTTCTGGTCAAAATCCCAACATTGTGTGACACAATCCAACCAATGATCAATCTAATGTGGCCCAAAAACCAATACTCTGAGTTGTTATTGCACATTGGACAATATCAGAATATTTTGGGGTGTGTTTGTGTACGTGCTGAGTTGGTTTGATAGGATTTGGAAATGAATAGCTCTAAAAATGTAACTTTTTCTTAATAGACATGGGTCAAGCACTGAAGACTCTTTGAAAAATTATTTTGACTCATGAGAGGTCACAGCTAGATGATCCTGGTGTCTCCTGGGGGAACACTATTTCATTTCACTATGTATTTATATGTAGTTGAAATGACAATAAAAGCAAACCAATCCAGTGTGGGTAAAAAAAGGAGACCGTTCATGTGCTGTAACTTTTTTTGAGATGGTTAACCACAAAATGCACTCATTGAAATTTTCTCCAGTGAATCATCAGAAAACAGACCTAACAGCCAGGATCCCAACACTCGTTTCTATTCCTCTACATCATAAGTGCAGTTTATTAGAAGTGTGATTTATCTCATGATGCTAACGCTGGTTATAGATAAAGATGTGCCAATCAAAAAGCAGATTTCAGACTTTATATTGGGATGCTTACGTTAGATGTAAAACTGGTTTGGCTGCCTTTTCTAGCAGAGAATAAATGTGTTTTGGAAAAATTCCTGTGGATATCACCTGAACTCATGAAGTTACAATGGCTCAGAAATGCTTTAAAAATGAATTCACAAGTGTCAAATTTCAACTTGTTCCATGTACTCTGAGGGCCTGCAACTCAGGAAACATTCACAGCATGAAGGTAAAATGTTGCATGGCTTCATTAAACATACTAAAGTTACAAAAACCCTGCTTTTATGTAATTTTCATGTAAAATGAGTCTGTCCAAGCCAGGTCGTTCAAACACTGACAAGAGCCAAATAGTGTTGAGTCCAGGACAGCTAGATTCTGTTTTCACGCTGCAGGAGGTGTCTGCTCCTCTCTGGACATCATTTAACACTTAAACTTTGACTTTTTGCAGACAGCACTGGGGCAGAAAATGAAGACAGCTTGTCAGGAGCAGTAAAATTTCCCTCTCCACTGTCGGTAACACTCCTGCAGGTTTGGGATGATTGATGCTCCTGTGCGAACATGTAAATCAGGTCAGCCTGATGGGGTGATTGATGGCGTCTTTAACAGAGAGCACAATCCCAGATGAGTCCCTCAGATTCGAGTGGTGCTTCTCTTTTGGAGCCTCTATCTGTGTTTTTAATGCCTTTGTCTGAGCTCCCAAAGTGAACCATTGAGACGAGTGAGTCTTGTGTTCCCCTGCAGCCGCCTTTGTGAACCTCACAATGACCATTCAGCTCTGTTGGTGGTGGAGCTGCTTTTCATCTCACACGCCAAACATTGCAGCAGTGGAGCATGAGGCCAGAGAGAAGATCCTCCACTAAAACACCACAAAGGAGAGGAACAGGTTAGAATGCAGACGATCTACTGCAAGACTTCAGGGAATAAAAAGCAGTGGAAAAGTCACCTGTTGAACTATAAAGTCCTGTGCTTGCACAAGTGTTTGATTATTTTGGCTCAGTTTTTAACTTGGAATGTATTGTTTTCAGAAGCACAAATATCATTTATGCGAGTGCAAATATTTTCAGGAGCTTAGAAATCTCCCAGAAAGTTGGTTTTAGTTGTAACACACTCACAACTGGGAGAAAAAATCAGCAAAAATGGAGGCATGTTTTTTACAACTACTTTTTTTTTAAAAAATAGACAAGGTTCAAAATCAGCATCCAAATATTATTTTTTGTCCTCCACATTTAAATGAAAAATTGCACTATGACTCTGACAGATTCAAACATGCAGTGCCTTCACTAATGACTGAAAACTGTTTCCTGTCGATAAAGCTGCAGATGTGCAGAGTCGATCGGATTTGGGGACCCTGCAGAGGTCCACAGTTCCTCCTGCTCCTCAGACCTCACACTTATCTGTCTCTGCGTCCTTCCAGCCTCTCCTCTTCTTCTTCACACTTGACAGTCGGCTGAGTTCGGCCTGTCTGCTCTGAAAGGCCTTTGTGTCGGGCCGCTGCGCGTGTTATCCTCTGGCCTCTTGTGTCAGTCACAAGAGGTGTGAGGAGCCCGAAGGGGCCAAGGCCCGGCGATAGACTGAGCCTGGAGGCCCCCGGAGCTGGCCTGCGGCCGGGACCGGCCCCCTCTCCAGTCACGGTCTCCTCTCTTTCACTGACAGTTTGTTCTCAATTAGACAGCTTTTGTCCCATAGTGAAAGCCTTCGGCCGACGGACTCCGTGCTGCCATCTGGGGAGGGCTTTCTGTGTGGCTCAGGAGATGGCATCCGTGCCATAATGCCGATGTTTCGCTTCTCCGTGAACCCCCGCCATGACACTCTTTACACTCTCATTTTGGCTTTTTCAATGCTTCGCCTTTGAGTGCAGCTGAATAGCACTTAACTAGCTTTTTAAAACTTCCTCGATATCTAAATCTCATTGAGACACCATGCAGACAGTCAGGAATGTGCTGACAGAGGGGCTGCAAAACGCTTCAATTAAAACTTTATTATTCACAGGATCTGGGCGCGCTATCAACAAGGCATTCAGTGGATTCAGTTTTCAATTGTCGATTTCTGATCACTGAGTAGCTCATAAAAATGTATTCCAATTAGAGGAGAAACTGACTGAAACTCTAAATATAAATTAAAAATTTTTTATTTTACTTCAAGATTCAAGAGCTATTTATTTGTCATTTCAACCACATACAGCTGACGCAGAACATAGTGAAATGAAACAGCGTTTCTCCAGGACCTGGTGCAACATATAAACATACAGACATAGGAGGAGGGATGGTTTTCCTCGTTGTTGAGGTGTTTTGTGCCTCAAACCGAGTGTAGAAGTCATTCAGCGCATCTGGGAGGGAGGCATCACTGTCACAAGCAGATGATGTTGTCCTGTAGGTGATCGCCTGGATGCCCTGCCACATGCACCAGGAGTCTCTGGTGTTCTGGAAGTGGCCGTGGATTCTCTGGGTATGTGCATGCTTCGCCTCTCTGATGGCTCGGGACAGTTTGGCCCTTGCTGTTTTTAAGGCCGCCCTGTCTCCTGCTTTGAAGGCTGAGTCTCTCGACTTCAGAAGAGCACGCACTTTTGCAGTCATTCACGGCTTCTGGTTGGAGCGTGTGGTGATGGTCTTGGAGACGGTAACGTCATCAGTGCACTTCTCGATGTAGCCGGTCACTGATGC
>VUQH01081624.1:0-34429 GCA_015106775.1 Etroplus canarensis | reverse complement strand
TCAACATCTTCAGTCCTGCCACCTCCAGCTCCGCCTCCTGCCTTTTTGTCAGTGCCACCGTCTCCAAACCATACATTATAGCAGGTCTCACTACCGACAATGAACCCCTGACATTCATTTCCACCCACTCCACCCTGCCTACACTCTCTTCTTCACCTCTCTTGTGCTCTGTCCGTTGCTTTGGATGGTTGAGCCCAAGGATTTTTAAATTCTTCCACCTTTGCTACCTCAATTCCTTGCACCTTCACCGTTCCACATGCCTCCCTCTCATTCACACACATGTACTCTGTCTATTGACTTTCATTCCTCTCCTCTCCAATGCATAGCTCCACCTGCTCCCTACTCTCACTACAGATCAAAATGTCATCTGTGAACATCATAGTCCACAGAGACTCCTCATCTGTCAACCTGTCCTCATCCTGTATTTGTGGAAAAGAAGTTACTCCAGCACAGAAAGACCAAAATATTGGTAAGCATAAAGCAAGGTAAAACAACTAAAGGCATGGTGAAACTACTAAAACTTGGTTAAGAACAGTCCAGTTGGGCAGCATTCAGAAAACCACTTTTGAGTTAGGCTAATCAGAAAAACAGGCTTCAATTTGCTAGGGAGAATACATTTTGGACTCTGGAGCAACAGAGGAAGGTCATGTGGAATGGTGAATAAAGTGGCAATGCACCCCTCATAATCTACCATGATACCATACATGCCACTGGGGTACTGTTATGATCTGGGATCGATTCAGGTGGTCAGTTCAGCAAAATTATGTGCCCAAAAATGAGATCTGCAGACGACCTGAACATGCTGAAGAACCAGGTCCCTGCCCCATCACTAGCACCACCACTACAGAGTCCAGACCTTAACCCCACTGAGAATTTCTGGGATGCGCTGGAGAAGCCTTTATGCAACTCTCCCAAAATCAATAAAACATCAGACAGAAATAAATGTTTCTCAAAGCATTGCCACAACAAAAGCATGCTGCCATTAATGCTAAGGCAGTCCAGAGAAATATTAGTGTGTGACTTTTTTGACCAGTCATCAGCCTGAAAACAGTTTCCTTTGCATCTGGAGAATTCTGCATTATTAGCTTTTTGTAAAAAGTGTAATTGGATTGACCTTACTTTAGATAGTTTAAATGATGTGTACACCCAATTTGGAGCTGAAACACATTCTTTAAAACCTCAAGCTGTAAAGGATGAAGAGTCTCCCAAGTGACAATGTCAGTAATTAAAGTGCCTTAATTTAATTGACAACATTTGATTTAAAGGACTGCTGGGTGTCAAGGACCAGTCGGCATTCCAGATGCAAGAAAAAATAATGTAGGCTGGAAGACAAGAGGTAGCTTGTAAAATCCTGACTGACCAGCAGGAGTCACTACAGCAGCCATGAGAGCCTATTAATTGCCAACATGCTTTCTTGGGTTAAGACGATGTCTTATCATTAAATTGTTATTTCCAAGGACAGTTAAGAAATGCATGGCCTAAACATACTTGGCAAAAATGCAGCCTTTAAAGGCTACACTGAAAAACAGTTGCCTATCCTTTTCTCTCATGCTGAATATTAGCAGCATGCCACCACCTAGGAGTATATGTTGCAAACAAAACATTCAAAAAAGTCTGTTGCATAACAATGTGCAATGTTTCTTTACGTTATGCCTTTAGTGTCATAGCCTTGATGGAAGTGAGGAGTTCAGCAGCCAGAGAGGGCAGTTGAAACTCTATTCGGGAGCACTCACCACCACGGCATTTGTTTGCTTGCTTGTTTCTCGCCTGTTAGGTTTAGGCATCAAGAACTACTTCACTGGGTTTAGAATAAGATTGTGGTTTGAGCTAAAGGACCAGTGTCTACGATTTAAGGTGATCTGTTATCAGAAATTGAGTCTAACATACATATTTATGCTTTTTATAGTGTAAAATCCCTCTAGGATAATAATTCTTGAGCTTTTTGTCACTTATGAAAAGATATTTGTGTACAGAATGTTAGCAGGTGTTACCAGGTTGCACTGCCACGTTTCCAAAGTATCTCAGAAGAGACAAACAGACTCGAATACTAGCCCTTTTGTTTCTGTTAATGCATCACAATGCAGACCGGCTATCATAACTCAACGGCCATATTCTATTAGTTTTAAGGTATAAAACTAAAATTTGTAATCCTACATTTTATTCAGTTCAATCACATTTCCTAATTTGTGCGGACATGACGGGAAATATGGACTGGAAATATGTGTGGATGTGAAAATGGCATTTTGTTTCTGACGGCCAGTGTGGGCTCTTTAGAGGTGGTGGTGGTGAGGACAGGTATTTAATTGTTGCAATCTGCATTCTTATATTGCTCAACATAACACACTCGTCCTTTAAGATTGCTGATTATGAAATTACATTGACCAGAGTGCACTTAAATAAGGTGCCCAGGGCCTCTTTGCAGGGGTTGGAAGTAAAAACCTAATTTTTACTATTGCTGTCAACATAATCCCAGTCCTGATGCCAAAGGACACCTCGTGCAAATCTCTCAGATGCTGGTGGCTTTGACAAAAACAATCATATTGTATAGAATCCATAATTAATCCCTAAGCACCACAATGAAGTATTGTGTGGCAGGACCATTTCTGACCCCGTGCCCTGGATGTCGCTTTAATTACCAAACTTTAGCTCCAAAAATTCAACCACATATTTTGTCCTTTCAGCTGTCTCCATGAAGTGTTGGTATGTGCAATGTACTGTTTGCATCTGTGTTATTTCCCCTCAACTTTTCAGCTCTGTCCAGATTTTAAAGTTGTGCATGGGTGCTCTCGTTCTAAGATTATAGCCATGAGAGGGGAATAACAGCGCTGCCCTGTCTTTCTAAATTATAGGCTGCAGACAAAATGGAACTAATTTCAGCCACAGATTGTTACCTGCTCCAAAGTACTTTGTAAAAATCACATTTTATTCTGTCTAGCTTAAAGAGCAAAGCATAGGGAGCAGATAATTGAAAATGAGTGGTTTGTGTGTTTCCAATGACTTGGTTTACTTAATACAAAAAAAACCCCCACAAAACTACAAATGCCATTAACAAAGGAGTAGTTTCTTAAAACTGTGGTTTCAGTTCTGAGCTGGAGTATTGCATATCTGTATGAATCATCCCTCAAACTACTCAGAAATCTCTTCTGTCAGCTTGAGATGTCTGATGATTATTCCGCTCCCTAATTCTGCCAGTGGGGACCTGATACGCAGCTGTAACTTTGTACAATTCGGGAGGATTCTAATGTTTCTCCTATTTTGCTTTTGACACCAATGATGTGCTTGCAAAGTTTGTTTGAAACGTTTCAAAATGCTTGTTATGTCCCTGGAGGGGATGCTACTATCAGAGAGTGATTTTTGTACAAATATCACTCCACAGCTACTCAGACAATACCCTTGTCTTTTCCCAAATATCTTTAAATGGAAGACTCCAGTGGGAGTAGTAGGAAAAGCTGTGGGGGGTTAGGTATTAGGAGAACAAGGAAAGGGAGTGTTGAAAGTCATGTATTTTATGCTGTTTTACACTGATAAGAACAGAGTAGCCTGTAGAAAGGTTGCTAGGCGGGACAGTACATCCACTCTGAATATATATCATCAAGAAAGCTTATTGATCATCCTAAAATACCCTCCTCTGTCTGATAGCCTGCTCGATAGTCTGCTGAGGTTGAGACAGTGATGACCAATAGAGCTGCTAAAGCAGACAGTAGCAATTTTTATTTTTGTTCAATGCCCTTATAGTTTGTAAATCATTCCCACATAACAATGGAAAAAGCTTGGGGCTCATTCCATCCCTCATACCAAATACAGCAAAAACAAAGAAATGAATCAGCAAGATTTACTTTCAGCCAATTATTATTGTTTTCTTGTTTTTGTTATTTCCAACACATCTGAGGAGCTGTGTGAAACCACTCATACTCAGAACAAGGCAAGATCACTGAGTCATTAGTGATAATTATTGTGCTGTTGTGTAAGTGTGATGGTTGAATTAATGTGGCTAAGAAGATGTGCAGAGGAGGAAAGTGAAAATATCCAAAGGTCAATATTCCACTTGCTCAATTAGTGTTCTTTTTTATCTGGCTCTTTGATCTGATTCAGCAGTGACAAAGGTATTGGGCCATACCACTTGATCTCGGAATTCAGGTGTTCCGTTCAGTCCCATTCCCACAGGATTGTAACGTCAAGCACCTTGCCTTTCCAAAGATCTGTGAAAGAATCGGTCGTTCTCTAAAGAGCTCACTGAGTTCCAGCTGTAGTAAGATGCTATCATTGCAACAATTAACTTTCATATTTCATGATCAACTGAAAGTGGTATTATTGCAAAGTGGAACCACCACAGAGCAGCCACATAAAGTTACAGAGTGGGGTGACCGAGTGCTGAGGTAGCATAGTGTGTAAAAGTTGCCAACACTGTTGACTCAATCGCTGCAAAGTTTCAAAGCTCCTCTGGCATTAACATAAGCACAAAAACTGCACCAGGAGCTTCATGGCATGGGTTTCCATTGCTGAGCAGCTGCAGGCAAGTCATACATCACCAAGGACAATGCCAAGCGTATGACAGAGTTCTGTAAAGCGCGCCTTGACTGGAGCAGTATAAATGTGTTCTCTGGGGTAACAAATCACCCTTCTCTATCCAAAGCTTGATGTAGGAGGGTTAATGCTATGGAGCTGCTTTTCTAGGGTTGGCCTGGGCCGCTTAGTTACAGTGAAAAGACATCTCACCAGCTTTTTGGACAATTTTATGCTTCCATCTTTGGGGGAACAGTTTTGGGAAGACCCTTTCTATTCGAGTATGACTGTGCCTCAGTGCTCAAAGCAAGGTCTATCAAGACATGTTTGGATGAGTTTGGGGTGGAAGAACTTGACTGGCCCAGCTAAAGCCCTGACCTCAACCCCATCCAACACCTTTGGGATGAACTAAAATGGAGATTCTGAGTTAGGCCCTCTCTTCCAACATCAATGCTCTTCTGGATAAATGGGCAAACATTTCCACAGACACACTCCAAAATCTTGTAGAAAGCCTTCCCAGATGGGGGAAGCTTTTCTAACTGCAAAGGGGGACCAGCTAAAAAACAATGTCCGTGGCATTAGAATAGGATGTGAGAAAAGCTCCTGTTGGCGTAATATTTAGGTGGCCTCATACTTTTCTCCATATAGCATATATATTGAAACTCTGTTTAAATTTATGCACATGTCAGTTTTGTGTCAGTTGCTTACATGAAACTTTAACTTTTTTTCCCCAGTTTAAAGGCAGGGTTTTAGTTTATCAGGTTCCAGTTAACTCAAATCCAAAATTTAAATAATAGCATTTATTTTTAGGACTTTGGGTGGATCTTGTCTAACAGACATGTGTTCCAAGTTGAAGAATAAATAGCAGTTAAATATATGACACATTTAAAAACATCGCTGGCAAGGTTTACTGGGAAACAAGAAAGTTTATCGTAAACAGGCTGCACACAAAAGCTCAGCGGGATAAAATAGTACATTAGTATGCTATTTCAGTGTGTTGGATGTTTTGCAGTGACTCTGTGTTTACTTTTTTTTGTGCAAGGGGGACCTATGGCATCTTTCCCGAGCTGCACGCTCACACAACCAGGCGCAGAAAGCCTTGAAAGCGCACACAAACACATTCAGGCGCAGCAATAACGGCGTCGTTTTTCCCAAATTAACTTTTCTAATAACATGCCAATCAAAGTGCAGCGGCAAACGGAAATGTCTGAATATTTTATCTTGAGGTTCTGCCCTGGGACTCTGTTGTTTAATTATTCATCACGTTTGGGGGTGAATGCATCATCGGACTGACCCCGCCTCCCCCAACCCAGCGTCGCCACCAAATACTAATCCTGCAAAATATGCTGAAAACAGATGAAAAATAATGGCAGCGAGACTTTGGCTGGTGCCTATGTTGAAATATAGCAGTGAACAGAAGGTGCAAGAAGGAAAATAAAAAAAGGAAAAAGACTTGCTTGGTGAAAAGGATGAGAGAAAAGGAATGTAACAGGAGGCTCTGAAGAGACAGACACACACACACACACACACACACACACACACACACACACACACTGCACTGGCGAGCACTGACATGTGCTGCTTGAAAAAAGAATAACAGACCTGAATAGAATGATCATCATTTCCCCATACAGAGTCATTAAGCTGTGATGTTCTGAAAAGGTCATACTGTTTTGTTGCTGCTAGGTCCATGGGAATACAGGTGTGTGCGTGCGTGTTCATTTATATGAGTCTGTGCGTGTGTGTGTGTGTCAAGGGGGTACAAATGTGCAAGCAAGTGTGTGTGTGCACTCCTTGATAATGTTTAATAGCCACGGGCCCAATTAGTGTTAACATCATCCTAATTACGCTGGAGTGGCCTTCACAGCACATAAACAAACACTGGCGAAAGCTGGCGTTGGCCGCTCCATCCCTGAAGTGGTGACCTTATAAAAATGGTGGCTCAAATTGTGAAATTACACGAGTGGAAAAGTTTTTGCATGAACTGTGCTCACAGGGCATGTAAGAGGACAAATGAAATGATACAGAGTGGTTTTGAGAGGATTTCATGTCATAGAACAAAGAAAGCAAAACAGAAGCTTTTTTTGTTGTTGTTCTTTCACAAAAACCTTCCTGCTAACAATCCATACAAATAAATTATGGACGGCAACTAACTATAAGAGAGATGGCTCAGAAACGAGAACATAACGGGGAAACGCCGGTTGAGCAGCTGTAACGGTTAAGCCTTGTTCATGAAAGCGATTACGAATCAACGTGGATTTGGCTAGTAACGAATCCCAAACATGTCGTAAATACTTCGTAATTTTATTTGCTGACCGTCGTAATGGTTTGCAAAATGTACTAAACACCTCAAATTGTCATGTAAGTCCGTGCCAATACTGAAAGTTCCAAAACTTGACTGTAGGGTTGTGTTTTCAGAAACCTTTGCAGCACTTCACAACAGTGTCGTAGACTGTTGTTATTTCTGTCATAAATGTCGTGATGTTTCATAACAACATCAAAGTTGTTCAGTAAATTTTGTCATGAAGATTCACTAAGCAGTTGCAAGGAAGGTACAACACCTCGCCTGGTGCAAGTCATGAATAACATCATGTGAATTTGTAACATTTTCCCCTGTTTTCTTAACAATTCATCACATTCACTGTAATGGTTCATAAGGAGTCTAAAACGCATCATAACTGTATTATCAGTTTTGTAAAAACTGCACTCCGGAAGCCACTCTGCAATTAGCGATTACAATCTCACGCTGCATTGATTCATAATCAGATTCGCATACGTGGGTCCTCAGTTTTAGGCCCTGATCCTGTGTACATGAAAGTGATCACAAATCAACACGAATCTGATTCTTAGTGAATCCCAAACGTGTCATGAGTGACTCCTGATTTAATTCCTTGAGTGCCGGAATGATAATGCCATGACTTTGTAAACACCTCACATTGTTGCTGAAGAAATTCCCAAAACTTTTGGAAGGGTTACAATTTCATAAACCTTTAAACACGTCACAACAATCCATAGACCGTTGTAGTTGCTTCTTAAATGTCGTAAGTACATCCTAATCTATTGTAACCACACTGGGCTGGTTTGGTCTCTCAATGAAGCATCGTGAATGTTCACAAAGCAGTCGCGAGGCAGGTTCAACACCTCAGCCTGTGAAAGTCGTAAATACCACGTAACATGTCGTGAATTCATAACATTTTCCTTCTGTCTGCTCTAAACAGTTCATCACATTGCGTATCTTTTTTGCAGCCGCTCCATTAAGGCTCACAAGGAGTTGTAAACACATCGTAACCATTTCTGCACTTCAGAGGCCACTCTGCAATGACTTTATGACATTAGGAATTTCATATTGAGCTGATTTATGAACAAATTCGCATAAGTGGGAACTCAGCTTTACCAGCGTGTTTAATAATTCTGCAGAATTGAACGGATAAGTATTTGAAATGTCAGAAAATGGTGACGCAATTTACAATGACCACTTGATTCCACACTGTATTCCACTGTACAGCACCCAATTAAATGGAAAAAATGCTATTAAACTAGCCAAGCTTCTCTACGCTGTTGCTGACCCATGGGTAAAATTAGTCTCCAGTGACTTCACCTCTCCAGCTTGTTACATGGACGTAATGGCCTCTCAGAAATACCACTTGTCAGAATCAGAGTGAGCATGTCACCACCTTGCACAATCAGTTTTGCCAAGCCAACATCATCCTCCACTTTACCAGCTAACAGCCTACCATGAAATGGACCCTGCAGAACACTTGACCAGAGGTTGCAGCAACATTCCAAATGGTTCTTTAATGAAATGAGCTGAGAGCATCGCAGGGCTTGGATAACTTGTTATCGTGGTACTAGGAGTGGAGGAGGGGTTGAAATGCGCACAACTAATGGGATAATGATCTTCATCTTAGACGGGTAGATGCTGGAGAGATGATGGAGTGAGGGACTGGAGGCAACAAAAAGAGGCCGAGAGAGCACAAAAGATGAAAAGGGGATCAATGTGAAGCCTCTTCCTGTTGCGAAAGCGCAGATCCACTCTGTTTCATTCCCCAAGACTGTATTCCTCAGACTCCAGGGTATCCCACATCAAAGGCGGAGGCGGATGAAGAGAAGAGATGAAAGACATACATGGTCTGCTCGATGTGTGAGGTGCATGCATTAAACATCGCGTGCATGTGTGTTGAATGCGCGCACACATGATGAGCTGGTCCAGGTCAGTCCACGCGAGATTTCTGGGATCCCGTTCAGCTTTGAGTCTTGTTGACACATGAACGTCTCTTGGTGGAATCCAGTGTTGAATAAATGCATGTCCATTTTCCAAACAGAATGTCCATTATCTTTTCACTGAGCTATCACGAGCTTTGGATCCATAAATATTAGGCCCAGAAGGGAAACTGAACAAATAGAAGCTTTTACCTTTAAAGACTGAAGGTGGTCCAGCTCCCCTCTGATCTCATGAGACTCATGAGACGGCCACATACTGCTTGGGTGGTCTCTGAACTGACGAGCTAAATGCAAAGAATGGGTTATCACCCGTAGATGTAGCAGAAAGGCCGCTGCACACACACACACACAACACAAAAAAAAAAAAATCCACATGCCAGCTCTCGGAAGACCCGGGGTAGTTACTGAAATGTCATTGGACCCTCTATTCTCTGATGTTGAGTCTGTGTTAAAGTGCCCGAGTAAAGAAAAGACAGTTGATTGTATTCTTTTCATCGCCTGCTTGTCTCTCAGGCCCAGGGGGACTCCTGGACGAGGAAGGCTGTCTGAGCGCGCCTGTCACATTGCAGATATTTCACATGTGTGGTGGGCGGGGGCTGACAAGATGGACGAGCAGGACGAGGAACGGTGGGGGGGGGAGCTAAATAAATGACTGTGTTGTGTGCTGAGAGCCCTTGAGTGGAAAACAAATCAAGCCACACCAATAATGTGATGAGAAAAAAGAAAAAACAAACAGGGGAGAGAAAGGGCATCGGCGAAGGAGATTTGCTGTGCGGTGTCTGGAACCGCAGCATTTAGCCAGAGGTTCCTCGCTAACTCCTTCTCTCGTTCCCTTTCTTCATCTATAACCCTCCCTTTTTCCACCACGCCTTTTCTTTATTCTCTGCAGGTTGGCAGTCAGACGTAGCAGGCCATGGCTGTTACATAACAATCCATTTGCTGGCTGGTGCTGAGAGACTGCTTAGCGGCTGGTGCGCAAACGGCAAATAAGGCCCTGATCGAGGGGGAAATTAGAATTCACAGACACCGAAGTGCACAAACAAACAAACACAGACTGTAACAGGATGGAGAACAAACACTGGGGGTACTGGTGGAGAACTAATGCTCATCTTTGCTTGTGCTAGCGGAGGAGCCAACTGGACAATCTGTTGGGTTTAATAATGATCTGCTGAAATCACTGACATTTGTCTCTATGCCGTTTAATTTGGGTTATATATAAACACAACAAAATGCCGCTGCAAATTACACATAAAAATACAGCCCCAATTCCCAAAATGTTGGGATGCTTTGTAAAATATAAACCAGTATTTTCTGTAGTAAAGAACAAAGAGAACATATCAAATGTTGAAAGTGAGACATTTTATTATTTCATGGAAAATACTAGCTCATTATGAATTTGATAGCATCAACGCATCTCAAAAACATCGGGACAGGGCCATGTTTCCCACTGTGTAGCATCCCCTCCTCGTTTAACATCTGGGAGCTGAGGAGACCATCTGCTGGATCTCTAGGAGAGGAATCTTGTCCCATTCTTGTTCGATAAAGGATTCCAGTTGCTCAGCAGTACTGGGTCTTCTTTGTTGTATCTTACCTTTCATGATGCACCAAATGTTTTCAGTTGGTAAAGAGTCTGGACAGTAGTCATGTCTTCTAATTCGAAGCCATGCTTTTGTAATCGCTGCAGTATGCAGTTTAGCATTGTCTTGCTGAAATATGCAAGGCCTTCCCTGAAAACGATGTCACCTGGAGGGGAGCATATGTTGCTCTAAAACCTGTATCTACCTTTCAGCACTGATGGTGCCTTTCCAGATTTGCAAGTTGCCAGTACCATAAGCACTAATGCACCCCCATACCATCAGAGATGCTTTTGAACTGAGCGCTGATAACAAGCCAGATGGTCCCTCTCCTCTTTGGCCCAGAGGATGTGGCATCCATGATTTCCAAAAAGAATTTCAAATTTTGATGTGACCACAGTTTTCCACTTTGCCTCAGAACATTTTCCATAAGCTTTGGCTCAGAGAAAATGGTGGTATTTCTGGATCGTGTTTGCATTTGGCTTCTTCTTTGCATGATAAAACTTTAACCTGCCAACTGTGTTCACAGACGAAGATTTCTGGAAGTGTTCCAGAGCTCATGCAGTGATTTCCATGACAGACTCATGACAATTTTATCTTAAGGAACATTATTCTGAAATTGATCCACAATTTATAGACACAGTTGTTCACAGATTGCGGAAACTCTGTCCGTCTTGACATCTGAGAGCCTTTCTAAAGTGCTCTTTTTATACTCAGTCACGTTACTGGCTTGTTGCCGATTAACTTCATTACATGCAACATTTTCCTCCAGCTGTATCCTTTTAGTACCACTTACTTTTCTAGCCTTTTGTTGCCCTTGTCCCAACTTTTTTGAGATGTGTTGCTGCCATCAATTTCGAGATGTTAGTATTTTTCATGAACTAGCAAAATGTCTCATTTTCAAAGTTTGATGTTTTTATATGTTCTATTGCAAATAAAATAAATACAACATACGGTAGGTTTATGAGATTTGTCAATCATTGTTTCATGTTTTTAATTTATATTTTAGACAGCTTCCTAAAAATTTTTGGGAACTGGGGTTATATGTTGATACTCACTGAAAATGCCTTCACGTTCTGCAGTTTCTTGATGTAGGGAAAAAGTAAGCAGGGCTTTCCTGCATATTCTAATATTAAGGCAAGCTAATTCATAACACCTAAAATCACAGGTTTGTCTCAGAGGACTTTATCCTTGTTTACCCATCAAACCTTCATTTGATAAGAAAAAAATCTACAAAAATAACATAAAATTTCTAAGGAATAACAGAAAAAGGAAACTCGTCAGAAAAGAGAGATATTACTTCTTTTATCAGGCAGAGAGGATCATCAATCATTTTTGCGACACTCATATAGGGCGTTCTGGCAGCCACTTAGAATGGGTACTGCCTGTTGGGAGCAAAAAGGATAATAGTTAGACAGGCCAGAACTGCCAAGGCGTTCTGAGGCCAGCTGGGAGACATAGTCACTCCTGGGTCTTCCTCGGGGTCTCTTCCCAGAGGGATATGCCTCAACTGGCTCCTTTCAATGTGGAGGAGCAGCGTTCAGTGAAATTAATCTTAACTACAGTCTTTCACTGAACCAAAGCAAGTGGATTTTGTGAAGTGAATTCATGAAATTTCCTCCTAGAGCTCCTAGATGTTTCACCATCAACTGTAGCTGGTATTACTGAACCACAGCGACTATGGGGGAAGGTTACAGAGTGGGGTCACCGAGTGTCGAAGCTGATAGTACATAGAAGTTGCCAAATCTCTGCTGACTCAGTAACTGCAGAGGACCAACCCTCCTCTAGCATTAACATCAGCACAAAAACTGTGCACCAGGAGCTTCATGGCAGAGAGCAGCTGGAAGTTTGATGGATGAGTCTAGGTTGGGTGAATACCAGCCTGTCAGACTATAAAGTTTGGTGGAGGATGGATTATGCTGTGGGGTTGTGTTTCTGGAGCCAACCAGGGCCTCTTTGTTAGGGTGAAGAGAACTCTTAACACTTCAGCCTCCAAGACATTTTGGAAAATTCTATGCTTCCAACTTTTTGAGAATAGGTTGGAGCAGACCCTTTTTTGTTCCAGAATGATTGTACCCCAGTTCACAAAGCAAGATCCATACAGGCATGGTTGGATGAGTTTGGAGTGAAAGAACTTGACTAGCCTGCACAGAGCCCTGACCTCAACCCTAACAAACACCTTGTCTGATCTAAACAAATTTGCAAAAATTCCCATAAACACACTCTAAAGTATTATAGAAAGCCCAGAAGAGTGGAAGCTCTTCTAGCTGCTATAGTTGTGGGGTTTGTATGTAAGGTATCTGAAAGTTCTTAAAGTCCTCGCACTCCACTTTAACCTTCAGCTGCTCCCTTGTATTCTCCCCAAAGGGTCGCCACAGTGGATTAATCCACTTTAATAACTTGGCAGAGGTTTTACGCCGGATACCCTTCCTGATACAACCCTCCATGGTGAGAGGGGCTTGTGTCCCCACCTGGAAATGAACCAGGGACCTTTGGCTTGTAAGGCAAATGTGTAAACCACAGTCACTTTAACCAAATTACATAAATGTGTCTACGTACTCGTGTCTACACGTTTCATTCTCCCTGATTTTGTTGACTTTTCCTAGCATGCTTAGGGCAGTCTAACCTTCATACTGCATTCTTCACATGTAATTTCCTCTGCCTGAAGCCCTTAGGGGTGCTTGAACCTAAATAGTGCAGATGAACACAAAGCCACTGCATTTTCATGAGGGGAAGGAACTGTGAGGGGAATAACACAGGCACACGTGTTTGGCCCAGGGCTATTACTGAGGGCCCTCTGCGTTTTTTGGACGGCGCATGGCAGCGCTAGTGAGACGGGCCGTGGCGGTTACGAAGCCATTCACGTCTCTTAAATGTCACAATGTTATAATTCTGCAACAGAAGAATTTTTTATTTTTTACGTTTTTTTTTACTTCAGCGCCTCTCCGGTGCAAAGACATCCGTTCTCATCGCATGCCCATTCAAGTGCCTTAAAGTAATAAAGCACTTTTCACACTCACTCTGTAAGTGAAAGGAGACAGGTTATAGAAATGAATTGAAGCCAAAATGGCTGAAAGAAATGCTCGGAGGCAAATAAAGCCCAAATCTTATTTCATCTTGTCTTATTAACAACGGCAAGCAGCTAACAGCACAGTTACCCCCAAACACTAACTGTAATGTGATTTGATGCAACCGGGCAGCCATTCCAGTGTCCGCACACTCCAGTGGCATCTCCGCCACCACAATCGCTCCGATAACCCAAACCACCCAAACTGATTTCCCGAGTTCATATTTAGTGTGTACGCTGTGGCTAATGAGGAAAATTAGACAAATAACGAACGCAGCTCACTCTGGATTTGAGTCAACACATCAGCCAGTCCGGGGAGGGGTGGCGGCGGGATTGGGGTGGTGGGGGAGCTCACAGTGGCAGGGAAATATACTGTTTCAGCCAGGTCCCGCTGGTAAACAAACAGCAAACATTTCCTCTGTAATTAGCAGCGCTTCCCTGCTAAAGCACGGACAAGAACTGGCGGTTGCAGCGATCTTCCCGAGCCTCCCAGATGCAAAGCCTGTCCATCTTTTTGATAGATTTTCTTAACAGGCCAAGGTGATATAACAAGCTTCGACTGTCAAAGCACGAGTGCAAACACCCCCGAAATGCATGACGCCCACTTATCGACCTAAAAGGGCTGTACAAAAAAAAATTTTGGATGTACGACGATAATGAATCTGCAGTTAAGCTGTAAATTAGTGCTACTTGTCCTCCGGCTCATCAGAGTAACACGGCTCTGCACGGCGCGTTGACTTTAACAGGAGTTGTTTTATGTGACGGGAGTTGCGGCCTTGCGATAAATAACGCTGAAAAAAAATGAGCAGACACTATAGGCACACAAACAAGTGAAAAAAAAAGTGAACTGAAGTCGATTTTGTAGACAGAAAGCTCCTGCGGTGCCTTCTCTTCTCTGCGTCCCTCCACATTTTTCTTCTCATCACTTTAAATGAGACGATTAAAAAACAAAAACAGGCTTTTACCAGTGTATTTGCTTCTTGTACGAGGATATGACAATACAGGGATGGATCTCATCATCTCCTTCCCCCCCCCACTGCAACACTGCAAAGGTTCAGTGCATGCAGCAGACTGGCACCCCACTAGCTTTCATATCATGAAAGTGCACAGGATTCCCTGCAAGACAAAAGAAGTGGGGTGCTTCCAAATCACAATGCGTGTCCTGCTTTCACAAAGCTTTAACAATGTATTTACAGTTTCAGTGTAAGATACCTGACTACACAAGAGCTCAATTTAAGTCCTAAAAGAGTGAGGATGTTTAGGCTCAAAAAACACAGCCTTTCACGAAAGTAAGGCAAGGTTGTTTTTTTTGTTTTTTTTGGATCAACAATTATCATTATGAAATGAGCGCTGATTGCCGATTGTGGTGGTTCACAATAATTACACCAGCAGGAGTTCACTGTGTGATTCTTTCCTCCACCAGGTGTGAAATCCCCCGGGAAAATGAAGCCTCGACAGCAGAGAGAAAGATAGCACTTTTGCATTCCCCGGAACCCATTGGAAACTTTCCCCCGGGTGGCTGAAATGGTGGAAGGTGGAAAAGAAAAAAAGACTCACCATTGTCAGAGGAGGCAAAGAGGGAAAAGAGTGAAGAGAAAGAGAGCGTGATAGAAATCCCGAATAACTGGAATGAACCTCAACAAGGGCATTCACCCCTCTAACCCTGATCTTATTTTTAAACTCTACTTGAAGGAGATCCTGAGCAAGTGCAAAAGAGCCATAATGTAGGAATTATTTCTACAAGACCAGCATGTTAGAAAATTTGCCTACTTACTGATCCAGTGCAGGTCTTCTAATGTGCTTTTAAGAACAAACAGCACCAAAGGCTCGTGTTATTTTTTTCAAGGTGCACTATATTTAGAAAAATATTGGGCCACACCTCTTAATTACTGAATTCAGTTGTTTCATTCAGTCCCATTGTGTAACATCAAGACCCTAGCCATGCATGCTGCCTTTTCAAACATTTGTGAAACAAAGGAGCTCACTGAATGGTACTGTTATAGGATGCCATATTTGCAACTAGTCTTTTTGTGAACGTTCTTCCCTCCGAGGCATTCCACGATCAGCCATAAGTGGGGTTACTGCAAAGTGGAACCGTTCAGGAACCACGGCAACTCGGCCACGAAGTGGCAGAGCGGGGTCGCTGAGTCCCGAGGTGCATGGTGCATAAAAGTCACCAACACTCTAAGTAATTCCAAACCTCCTCTGGGATTAACATCAGCAAAAAAAAAAACCAAACTGTGCACCAGGAACTTCATTACATCAAGCACAATGCCAAGCATCTAAAAAAGTGATGTTAAGCACACCACCAGCAGACTGAAGCAGTGAAAATATGTTCTAAATGGTAAATGGACTGGTAGTTATATAGCACTTTTCTGCTTTATCTGAGCATTCAAAATACTTTTTACTGCAAGTCTCATTCACCCACACATTCATGTATGCTTTATTCTATGCCTTTCAGCGCATTTAGCTATCTTGCACACTCCAGTGGATGCATCGGGAGCAATTTCAATTTCAGTTCAATGTCTTGCCCAAAGACAGTTCGGGATGTAATCTGCAGGACCATCAACCTTCCTGTTGGAAGACGACCCCCCTCTACCTCCTGAGCCACAACATGATTTGTCACTCCACAGACAAATCATGCTTCACGCAGGCTGATGTATGAGCCTGGGTTGTGCAAATGCCAGGAGAATGTTACCTGCCTGACTGCCAACTGCAAAGTTTGGAGTAGGTGGGCTAATGCTATGGAGTTGTTTTTCTGGGGTAGGCCTGGGCCCCTTAGTTCCAGTGAGAAGACATCTTACCAGCTCACTGAGACATTTAGGAAACATGTTCTGTGGAGTGATGAAACACACTAGGTTTGGCAACCACCAGGCCTGACTGCACTGTACCAACTGTAAAGTTTGGTGGAGGAGGGAAAATGCTATGGCGCTGTTTTTCTTGGACTGGCTTGGGCCCCTTCATTCCAAGGAAGGAAATGCTTAAAGGCTTCGGCTATCCAATACCTTTTAGACAATTCTACGCTTCCAGGTTTGTGGGAACAGTTGCCTCATGAAGTCATATGGGGATGAGTCTGGTGTGGAAGAACGTGATTGGCCCGCACAGAGTCCTGACCACAGTTTCACCAAACACCCGTTTGATGACCAAGACTGGAGATTGCAAACAAGTCCCTCGAGGACCTCATAAATTCTCTTCTAGATGAATTCTCTTCCAGATCTTGTAGAACCTTTTCCTAGAGGAGTGGAAGCTGTTATTGCTGCAAAGCAGGAACCAATTACATAATGATGTTGGGGCTTTAGAATGGGGTGCCATCAAGCTGTGGTCCAAAACTTTGTCCATCTCGCATAGAATCATCCTGAGCATGGAGGATAGCAACCTCACTATGTTTTTAAAGCTGCTTCTCTCTCCCGTCATTTTGTCACTCTCCCTTTACCTTAAAACTAGATTGATTTAAACAATAAACGTAAAAAAAAAACTCAACTTGATTCTTACACTCCCGCCTCCATGTTTCCTACATCGCAGTATGTAGTCACTGGGGTAGTCCTGGCCGGGTCTGCTTCAAAAATTCTACAGCTCTTCTGATCAAAGCTAATGTATTTTCATCAAACTAAAGTATCCACCGCCAGGCTCCTTTTCATGATTTTTACTATCTTGAATCTAGCAGTTTCTCCTTGGGTGGTTGACCTCATGCAAAGCCTTTATGCTGTCCTTGCAGTTGCAGAAAGATCAGTTTCCACAGAGTGTGCCAAGCCAGAAGCACTTACGCTTAATTCTATCAATACAGAGCTGCATTAACAGTGAGGACTCATATTTTGATTTCCTAAATGTTCGGGCAATTCCGCACCATGAGAACACAACCCAGACCAAAACCAAGAAAGATTTGGCGTTCACAGTTTCGTGCAATTAGCCTCAAGAGGAAATTGCTTGTGCAACCCCTTCTGTTGCACTGAGGCAACGAGGTTTCGTGGGGACTTTTTCATTAGAAGAAAGAAGGGCCACAGAAAACTGGATTTTTTTTTCAGTTCCTCTGTGGGATATTTTTTATGACACAAGGCTGTCTTTCAGTACTGCAGATGCCATAAAATGCATTTCACTGGCCTCTATTGTATCTCAAAACGATAAGAAGACTAGAGGTGAGTGGAAAAAAAACTGAGTCGTGGTATTAAAAATTAATGTGCTGTACATGCTCCAAAAAAATATGTTCGTTGCTAAAATGTATCTGCTTTTGTCACAGATAGTCTTGCTGTAACATTTTCAGAAGGGGACCCCGGTGAGTATTTCATGCTGCTAAGTCCGCTCTCTTAAAATATTGTGCGTTAGGTCTGGGTGAACCCGACAACTGAGATAAAATAAGAGCGCAGACTCTCGCCACAGTCGTAGAGCGCAGAATATAGCCAGTGTGAGCCATGACACTGGCATGTACTGCGGGTGCAGATGGAGCAATGAGATGACATTTTGCTCTCCATTTCCTCTCACAGCTGTTGCTAGCAGCAGGCAAAGGCAGAAGGAGGAGATAGAGGTTGACATTGTTAGAGAGAAAGATGGCAAAAAAGAAACTGTGAAAAGGAAGATGAGATGATAAGAGCGGGATGGGCGAGTGTTAACATGCACCTTTACCTCTGCCTATTACTTCCATCCCCCGACCTTCAACTCATGCTTCTATTCTCTCTTTGTTGCCTCTTTCCTCGCCTCCCTCAGTCTCTGCCCTCATTTTTCCTTCCATCTCTCCGCAGAAGTCGACACAGATCACACTTTGCCAGTAGGCTCATCTGGTTGGTAGGTATGTGGGAAAAGGCCTTGCTGTTTCTAATGAGACACCCTCGGTGAAATTTCAAACATCCACCCTGTCTTTTGCCTCCAACAAGACTAGCACAGAGTGGTGAATAGGAAAAGGTTATAGAGTAAGAAGGGCAAAGCATGCATGAGATAGAGAAAGAGAGGCAAGATGAAGGGAAAGGCAAAGAGGCAGAGGGGAACCAGGCCTTTTCTACCTTCAGAAGAGTCAAGCTTGTTTGATTCCGACAGTGTGAGGTTGAGCGATTGCAGCATCTATGTGAAACAGTCTGAAACGCTAAGCTCACATATGGACAATAAAGGAATATAACGCAGTCCTCAGGCACGTAATCTAGAGCCAAATTGGAGTCCTCTCTTGTGTTAAAGATCTGAGGCTGCACACTGGCTCAGACTGGGTTCAGAAGTACATGATATAACTTGAGGGCAAGACCTAATTGCGCTTGAAAAATTGATCAATGAAATCTTAAAACTAATCCTCCAACAGGGAGACAGCGAAGAGATGCCATTACTATGGGCATGTGATTTTCTCTGTTTAAGTCTGACTGGAGCGCCTGCTCACAGAAATGCAATGGAGAGGGTAAATATTGAAACAGCTGATCCCCCCCTTTGTGGTTAAAGTGAAGCATTGTGGCTCCACTAAACTCCAACTGAACAAGCCAGCCAGTTAGCAAAAATGCACCTTATTTTCCAAGGTTTTGAAGAAAAGCAACACCCAAACACGGAGGCTTTTTGTTTTTAAAAATCATTTTTTAAGTATTTTTGGAATTCATGTGATTGATATCAGATTGCTTACAAGGAAAATTGTTTAATTATATGAGTGTGATAATACAAAAACTGCAAGCAGGTGTTAATGAAAGGGTTGGCATGTAACTGCTCGCGCAAGCAAATGTGAAACAAAGTAACTGGTCTGGAGAGAAATTGAGAGAAACAGAGTTGACATTAATGAGAGAAATGAAGGAAGTGCTGAAATCAGGAGGACTGAGGGTTGTGTTTTATAGTCTGTCTGGTAGCATTATAAGCCCCCAGCTGACCAGCCACAACATAACACAACAAACCTTTTCTTCCGCATCCATCAAAAGATGTCTCCTACACCACCACAACAACGAAATAACATTTTAATTAGTTCACACATAAAACATCCAATCACAAATTCACTCAGGGTTCAATTCATTGTGCAACTTTAAACAGAACGTCAACAATTTGGAAGCCCAACCTCAAAATTCACTAGTGATGCTTTCGTGTCATCGATTGGCTGTATTGGAGAATCCATTGAGAAGTCAAGGAGGTTCGCAGTTAGTCACATCCAGGTAGTTTTTGACCAGTCCTGAGCTAGCTTAAGACATTATTATTATTATTTTCCCAATAGAGCACTCCTCTCTCAGAGTGCGGGCCTGCTCGTGGTTTCTTAAGTTTTTAAAAGTAGAATGGAAGGCAGAGCATTTCTTCTTCACCCACCTCTTTTCACTCCCCATGTATTTACATTTGCCACTGCTGCATGTCATTAAATGTTGTCTTCTCCCTCCCATAGTCTGTGTCTCCCTTCTCTCACCTTTCTCTTTTCTCTCTCCCCTCACCCCTAACCTGATCGAGGCAGATGGCTGCCCCTCCCTGAGCCTGGGTCGGCTGGAGGTCTGTTAAAAGGGAGTTCTTCCTTCCCACAGTCACCAAGTGCTTGCTCATAGGGGTTGTTGGGGTTTTCGCTCTAAAACTGTACAGTCTTTACCTTACGAGACTTTTGTTGTGAATTGGCCCTATATAAATGAAATTGAATTGAATTATTATGCCATAAATAAAGCTAATGATGGTGTTTATGTATAGATGGCAGAGGAGCATGTGAAAACACTCATTACTGTATATGGACATTAAAATCCACACCAATATTCTTGGGAGTAGCGATTCTTGTGAAAATAAAATGTGGTGCAGCCCACGCATGTGGTCATGTGATTTGCACACAGTGCATTGTCCATAAAAAGTAGAGTTTGGTCACGTGATGTGGACTTGCTGGTGCATCCGTTGACTCCAGAGGGTTCCAGGGTGGCTAGCCTGTACTCATCTCTTTAGCACTTGGCCTAAAGGTGACAACTAAATCTAATACTCCACCTAAATTAACTGTGTTTGCACAAAGCAACCAGAAGAGAAGCAGGGCTACTGGAAGATGCTTCATGAGCGGGTAAAACCCAAGAAGATCTGCTCACGACTGCCCAGCAGGCTAAGAGAAAATGGATTTTGGGCTTATTATGTGTCATTATGAAAACTGGTGTTGCAGTTTCCTGCAGCTATAGTTAAAGCCAATGCAGATCCTTGTAATCTGACATGTTTCAGTTAACATTAGCTCAATGTAAATATGAGATTCATGCACAGACATGACAGATTGAACTGAGGAAAGTGAAGTCACAAGATTGGGAAAGAGTGATTTACAGTGGCTCACAGTTATGCAGTGACCTACTTTTGATTTGGCAAGAAGGGAGAGCGATCTTAAATAAATGCATCACAGCTCGCACTTTCATTTCCATAAGGCTGGCAGCTACAGCCAGAAGACTTTCTGTTGCTGACAAGACTCTTGTCATGTATCATTCTGTAGGTGGAAAATGTGGTGAGATGGAAAGCTAATTTGATTGGAGTGGGTTGAAAGTGAAAATAGAACCCCTAAAAATACCAAATATCTCAAGAAGAGTCATGAACAGGGCAGTAATACTGTTTTTTTTTTCTTTAAAAACAACTCAATAGTAAAAGAGCACCCATAGACTTCGAAACACCGAGCGAACCCATGTTTGCCTCACGCAATACAATAACTCCATGAGATGAGCTGGGTACCATTTCAAATGAGAGTTTATGGTTCAACATTTGAATTTAATATTTTTTTTACCATTTTTAACTGCATTAAAATGAATATCATAACAGGACATAGTTTATATGTCCAGCATGAAAATTTCATAAATTTCTTGCCTTCTACATTCACACACTCTTCCTTGCAGTAGGTGGAATGAGGTTGTTAAAACTCACTCAGGCTAATGAAGGTGTGGTCCCTGTTAAGTGAGTCTGTAGCTGGCTGGTTAATAGTAATGGATTTTTTTAATTAGATGAGCTACTTCACAATGCTCCAGAGTACCACCTGATAACTGCAGTTACATATAATTCAGCTTGAAAATGTAATTGGAAAGTAAAAACATGTTGTTTTTAACCATTCACTTGGTGCTTGAAAAGCTGACACACAAGCGGAAATCACAAAAGAGAAGGGGGCCGGCCCCTGCTCAGCGGCAAACAGGAAAGAAACGGCGTGTGAATCAGAGAGTGACATGCACAATGGGATGGTGACAGAATGAGCGATTAATGACAGAGTGGAAAAACACAAATGCCCAACAGAGAGAGTTAGAAGTTTTCATTTGCAAGCATTGTATGCGTGAAATTGGAATAACAATTAGAATAAAATAACAATCGGAAATAACTTGCAAATTTGACATGCCAACTTTAACTGCAGTATTTCTAGGCAGGCCTAACATTATGACCACTGAAAGGTGAAGTGAATAACACTGAGTAATTCTTCTTATTTGTTAGTTGTGGGATATATTAGGCAACAAGTGAACCGTTTGTTCTCAAAGTTGAGGCGTTAGAAGCAGAAAAAATAGGCAAGCGCAAGGATTTGAACGAGTTTGACAAGGGCCAAACTGTGATGACTAGAAGGTTGGGTCAGAGCATCTCCTGTGGGGTGTTCCCAGTCTGCAATGGTCAGAATCTATCAAAAGTGGTCCAAGGACGGAACAGCTGGTGTCCATGCCTCGATGGGTCAGGGCTGATTTGGCAGCAAAAGATGGACCAACACAATATTAGACAGGGAGTCACAATGTTGATGTAATGTTGGTAGTAATGTCAAGGAGGCTCAAAAATAATCACATCCAGGACAACAGCTCTAATTCTTGTCCAGCCCTGATCTAGCTTAAGACATTATTATGACAGTTTTTATGTATAGATGGAAGAGGGGCACATGCAAATGGTCGTTTTATCAACATTACAATCCCCCTTTTAGGAGTAGCGATTCTTGTGAAAACATACAAGTGCCTGTAAAATGACAAATACTGTATGATGTTGACTGTGACTTGTGATGACCCTTTAGGCGATCATTGGTTATAAGTTTCACCAAAATCTGACCCTTGGAGGAGTAGTGGTTATTGTGAAAATGAAAAAGTATCTGTATAATGACAAATATGACCATGGCCTTGAGCACAGTTTTGTTGAAGATCCATTAGACAATCCAAGTATCACTAAAATCTAACCCATACTCTAGAAAGAATAGAGATTTTTGCCCATAAAACGACGCTAACTTTAACATTGAGCACAATTTGAGTGAAGCCTCATTAGGTGACCATTGGGTGCCACTTCCACTAAAATCTGACCAGTACTCTAGAGCAGTGGCATGCCCCACTCCAGAAGCCAAAATAGCTCACACTCCACACCACACAAAAACAACATTTTTATCAATCACTAACAATTAAGAAGAATCCGCATTGAATTTCACTTAAATAAAGGCGCAGCCACTAGCGCACCAAGTTCCCTAATTCCCATTAAAAAGCTCAAGATGACTAGCACAATAGTATCAGTTTCTTTTTACCTAAAAAAGTCATACGCATTCATCTTAGTTTCACTTCATATTTTTTACCTGGCAGGCCGCACCCCACCTGCAGTGGCTCCACACCACACAGTTTAAGAACCACTGCCCTACAGGGAGCAGTGATTCTTGTGAAAATGGAAAACTGCCTGTGTAACGGCCAACACGACCTTGAACTTTAGCACAGTTTGAGTGAAGGCCGATTAGGTCACCACTGCGTGCAAGTTTCACCAAAATTTGACCGATACTTGCGATTGGATGGACTGACGGACAGACAGACACCTCACCACGGCATTAGCTCTTTAGGTCGCATGAGCTGAAAAACTTAATTGCCACGATCAATAAGTCAGTCGTTCGTTCTCTTTTTCATCCCCTCCTCCTCGCTCTGCCCTGCCTGTTTAAATCCTAACTCTCCACAGCCATCCACACTACTTGACTCGTCATTAGCGCTGCACTAATCAACCACCGCCCATTAAAATCCATTCTTCCCCTCGTGAAGGCACACTGGTGACAGGAGGGGAGAAGGAGTGATGGAAATTGGCCTTAATAACAAGCACACAGTGTTTACTGCACCCATGCTACGCCGTAATCAGAGAGAGAGAGAGGGGGGGGAAAGAGAGAATGGCGCAGGAACAATGAAAGAGGGACTACCCTGCGCTGATGAGCACACAAAAAATACCACTGACCTTTACAAAATGGGGACGCTCACCAGCGAGAAAATGGTGGCTGCTGCAACCGAGCTTCTAATCTAGAGGAAAGTCTGTGTATGAGCTGTCACCAAAACTTCCAAATCAATTAATAGCGTTCAATTTCTGGGGACGAAGTGACGAAATGACTAATGTTTGAATTAATACTACTAAGGCCAAAGCAATAAATCACGTCCTACTAATGTAGGTCACTAAACTATCACCTTAGGGGGGGATACTGGTGCTGGAGCCTCATAATGTTTATACTTTTAATGGATTCACAGCGGGGGCAAGAAAACTGATCATGGAACTGACTATCCCAGAAGCTTAAGATTAAAAGAATAATAAAAAAAATACAGATTTACTGTTGGTGAATTTCACCAAGTCCCCTAATTCCCATTAAGAGGCTCAAGATGACATCAAAATCCATTACCTTTATATCCCGCACATAAAAAGACACTCTGAAACTTGCATTATCTCATTCTTCATAAAACAACAGCCTCCCTACCTTCTTCATTCAGTTAGAGAGGAGTGCAGTGGCAGTGGCAGCCATTTTGTGCCTGTGTTTTCCCCCCTAAGCCTAAGTGCTGAGAGAATAAGGAGAGAGTTGGGATGGGAGCCAGGACAGCGTTTTGGCAGGAGTAGACGCACAGGCCAATGCATGACAAATGAGTGTGTCATGCATACTGTTGAGCCCGGGCAGAGACCTGCCCAGCTCATCCGTTTGGTGAACACGGCACAAGTCAATTTGACTACAAAGACCCCACCGCCGCCGCCGCCGCCGCCACCGCCACCGCCTGTGCTGTTCCTGTTCACCCCCCCCTTCTCCTCCTTCTGTATCTGGGAAAGGAAGCAGGGAGCTGTTTGGTTTGATTTCAAGGAAGAGAGGGGCTTAGTGAATGAGCAGTGGGGTGGCGGGGAAAGACGCGAAGGAGGAAGGAAGAAGGAAACGAGGGGGTGGGGGGATGGATGGCGATAGCTGAGACAGAATTAATGACAGCGAAAAAACAAACGTGGGGCGGAAAAAAAAAATAAATGTAAAGATAGTTTCAATTCGTGAGCGCCAGCCACTTTGCCCCCGCTTTTGGCATTATTTTGGTGTCACGTTTTAGTAAAACTCCTCGATAGGGGCCGCAACTCCATCAGAACACATGCAATATGCATACAGAGCCGGAGCCCTTGTTCTTCCCGCGACAATAAATCATCCCCTTCTGATTGTTTTATGCTCAGCGAAGCAGTGGCTTTGACGACAGTTCATTTCATGCCAATTGTTCGCTTGCTTTTTCTTCCCCCCCCCTCCTCTCAGTCAGCCCCTCCATTCTCTTTTCATTTGACAAAGACAGACTCCTGCATGCATCTGATTAAAAAAGCTTGCTCTGACAAGAGGCAAGCTGTTGGCTGCTATGTGAGGAAATCAATGGCGCCCAAGGGGTCCCTATATTTTTTTAAGGGGTGTTTAATTTTTAATCCGGCGAAACATGTTGTGCATTTAGAGCTGAGTGGCATGTGTTGTAGGTCTCTTCACCTGAAATGCCGCGGACGCCGAACTTGAACTCAAGACGAGCAAGGCATCGCTTCTTAAAAATGGCAGCCGCTGTGGGTCACACGTACAGCCCTGAAATCCAGCTTGTGTCAACCGGGATCCGAAAAGCAACATGCACGCTGAAAGCCAACTCAGCAAGGCTCTGCGGCGCATCAAACGATGCAGCTTCCTCTGGTGCTTTTAAACCGCCGCTGTGTGCTTTTGTTATTAAATTGGTCCTCCTGTGTCTACATGTGTTTGCTATGTCTTGGTCTTGCCAGGCTGTAAAAAAAAAAAAATCATTTTAAAGAGCAGATGCTGTTGCACATGTGGGGGGAGCGGGTTCTAAATCTTCCCTACAGGCGCCGGACGGACAACAAATCATTAGCTGTAGCGACTGCTGGCTCCGATCAGCAGGTTGAGGAAGGTCGACCTTTCTTTGAAGGGTGCAACCGACTTAAGTGCAACTTACACCGCTAGTGCCCCGCTAACATTGCACGTCCATCACTTGCCTGGCTCGTGGAAGAGATAGACTCGTGTTTCTCCAGATATACCAGTCAACAAGGCCTTTTCTAAGCTTTATTACGGATTTATTCATGTCATTCCAATTTGCTGCAAGCTAAATGTCTGCTAGGTGTGAGCTTAGCATGCTAAACTGAGATATGCAATTCGGACATATGTTGGGACCTCATCGGTTAAGCAGTTCCCCCCCGAAGATTATTAAAGTATTCTGATTCTGACAACTACACACCACACCTCTTAAGTCAAGTTGCCACTTTGATAATGAATATATTTCAACACAAAGCTGCCTCCGGAGTGCAGTTGTTACAAAAAGCTGTTTACAAAGTCCTGCAGGTTATTATGACATTCAAAGAGTTCGATTACAAGGCACTTACTACACTTAGAGCATTTACTACGCACCAAATTCATGTTGATTCATAATCACTTTCAAGTGAGCACTCAGGATGTTAATCACTGATTTCAGGTGCTTCTTTCAATCCCATTGACACAGGTGGCTGTACAAGTGGCAAATCACACTTTATATCTGGCAGTCTGGGTTTGGCAAATGACAAGAGAATGTTACCTGCCTGGCCGCATTGTGTTCAAAGTTTGATGGATTAGAGATAATGCTGTGGGGTTGATTTTCTGGGGCTGGCCTGGGCCCTTTAGTTCCAGTGAAGGGAAATCTTCTTGCTTTAGCTTACCAAGACATTTTGGACAAGTCTATACATCAAACTTTGTGGAAACAGTGTGGGGAAGGCCATTTTTTATCATAGCTGGGTGAAAGAACTTGACTGGCCTGCTCAGAGCCCTGACCTCAGCCCCACTAAACACCTTTAGGATGAACTAGAACAGATTGTGAGACAAACATCAGTGTCTGACGCAAAT
This sequence comes from Etroplus canarensis, assembly GCA_015106775.1. NCBI lineage: Eukaryota > Metazoa > Chordata > Actinopteri > Cichliformes > Cichlidae > Etroplus > Etroplus canarensis. The sequence goes on along the minus strand of VUQH01081624.1, from coordinate 8,070 downwards.
GTTCTATGGCAATTTTTTGCCATAGATACTCCAAAATCTTGCCTAAAGCCTTCCTAGAAGAAAGGTGAGCTCAACACCATATTAATGTCTATAGATTTAGAATGGAACATCACAAAGGATCATGTATGTGTGATGGCAAGTTTGGATTAAGATATGGTTCTTGGTTCTGTCAGTGGTTGAAAAGATTTACTATCTATTAAAGACTTTCTTGTGTGTTTGGCCACCAGTTTTTCCTGACATTATTTTGCACGAGTGGCATCAAGCTGACGGTTTAAAGAAGCAGTACTATCTCTGGTCTCGCAGGCATGCGAGTGATAACGATCTACTCACTAAACTATCAGCAAAAAAAAGTCCAAAACACATTTTCTAAAATGTCAGACTGCAGCTACGGTTGCCCAATGAGCACATACAGCTATGCACTTTTAAAAAAAAATTAATTTTGGTGAAGACATATTTTCTTTCTGCACTGTCATCATGGATCCTACCTGAAAAGACTTCCTGTCCATTGAAAAATATGCTACTAGTCATCAGTTTAGTACAGCGGGGGTGCAGTGGTGGCAGTGACAAAGGTCAAAATCCGAATGCATCAGAGGTTTTTTGGACACTGCTGATGGTTCAAATTTGGGGCTAGATTAAAATTTAAAGGTGCACTGGGCAGGAGGCAACCTGTTTAATACAGCCTGAACTTGAATAATAAAGTGAATTCAATTATTAAAGGAGAAGAACTGCAATGCTTTTATACTTTAAAGTACGCCGATGGGACAAAAGAAGCAAAAGATGTAATGGTGTATCTTTGGATAGAGGACTCATTTAGGGCTGCTTCGAAGTAGGTTTTTTTCTTTTTATTAATCCCATATTGGCATGAAGCAATTTTTCTGAATTTTAGTGGGTAATTAAAGGAAAGCTGCGGTGTCTCAAGGGGGGTAATTTAAGTTGATAGGATGACTTATTTGTACTTTAAAACTATCTTGCGCAGCTTTTCTCCTTTTTTGTGTTCTACTTTGAATTTGATGTTTTTTCTCCTTCATTTAGCCCCCCCCCTTTTTTTTTTAAGAGATTTTGCACTCATGCAACCCAATTACCTTCTTGCTATGTCATCTTCCCAATCAGCTCTCTCATCTAATTTCTGCTAATGCAGGTCATTGTCATTGGTGGAGGAGGCTTGAGTGTGTCAGACAGCACAACAAAGCCCTAATGACGCACCGGCAAATTAAATACCTGTAATTGTAATCCTGCCAGATGGGATGCTTAATGTAGCATTGCTCCAAGACACATCAGACTAAAGACATTCATTTGAAGCCAACTTCTGTGTGTTGTTTAATAGTTGATAGGTGAGAGGCGCAGAGAAATATTAAAAGATGGAATATGGAAATATTTTGTCTAATAAGGTGACACTAAAGGTGACAAAACTTGAGGAGATTCAAGAGGAAACATTCAGACTAGCCAAGACTTAAGTGTCACAAAGAGAGCAAAGTTTTGAGCACCCCACATTTCTTAATATTTTGCTAGGAAAATGGGAACTAGGGGCAATAATTTACTGGAATGTGCCAACATAAATGGAGATATATGACAAAAACAGAGTTTGTATAATTCTAATGAGCTTGAAAAATCAATATTTGATATGACTATCTTTATTCTTCAATGAAGCCTGAACTCTCATAGCCAAGCTTTCTGTCATTTCTTTAAATAGTCTTCAGGAATAGTTCTCCAGGCTTCTTGAAAGACATTCCAAAGCTCTTCTTTGGATGTTGGCTGCCTTTTGTTCTGTTCTCTGTCAAAATGATCCCACGCTGCTTCATTACTGTTGACGTCTTGGTTCTGGGGAGGCCAGTCCATGGCAGATTGTGTTTCATTGAGTGTTTTTCTATCTAGGTAGACTTTTACTGCATTGGTGGCGTGTTTGGGGTCATTCTCATGCTGAAAAATGAAGCTGTTGCAAATCAGATGCTTTCTAGATGGCACTGCGTGGAGGATCAAAATCGGACTTTTCCGCCTTCATAATTCCATCAGTGTTGACAAGATCCCCGACACGACTGGCTGAAATGCAGCCCCAGACCATGACAGAGCCTGCACCATGTTTTACAGATACCTATAGACACTCTCCTGACCTCCTCTTGACCTCCTCCGTACATACTGTCAAAGATTTGACACCAAAATTTTCAAATTTGGAGTAATCACTCCATGAGACCAGTTTATTCCTGACCAGTTCTTGTGTATTTTGACATGTCTCAGCCTTTTTTAATGGTTTCTCTTCCTTAACAATGGCTTCTTGACAACTGCTCTTCCACTAAGACCATTTCTGATGAGGCTTAGATGATCAACTGAAGCTCCAGATGCATCTCACCAAGCCCTTTGCTTTTGTCCTCCACTTGTCCAGTTTTCACAGATCTTTCAAGGACACACTGCACACTATGCCAAGATATGCCAAGTTTTAGGGAAATCGCTCTTTCAGAATCACCTTATCGGTGCAAAAACACTATTGTATGCCTGTCAAACGCCGTTATCTTTATCATTTTTATAGATTCAGCTCAAGAAATGTTCCTCTAAGAATGGTCAAGTGCAAGGATTGAACTGAAAATGAATAAAAAAGCAGCCAAAGAACAACTTTGAAAGGCCTTCAAAAGGCCTGGCGAAAGATTCCTCATGAACGCTTTAAAATATACAGGAAAATGAAAATATAAAGAATTGAGAGGCAGCTCAAGAGTTTTGCACAGCATTATACATTAGCACTGTCTCCAAAAAAAAAAATAACCTCCTTATTACCTCTTGCCACATTAAAATTTGGGTCTTAGGATTCTACAATTTATTATGCTAAAGTCCTTACAGAAAGAGCAAAGCAATGAGGGTCGCCCACAGGCTCCATCATCTGAACCCGTCCTATCCAATTAATCAAGGGGTTTAAGGATCGGGACCACCCTTTAGGTAAGTTCATTAAAAAAACATTTTTTCTGCAGGCTGTATTAAGTCGTTACCTCTGGATATTAAAAAAATAATAATTTTTAAAAGTCTTGCTTCGCCTCTGGCCCTTCAGAAGCATAAAGTGAAAAGTCAACTGCTAATTTAGAGCTATTCAAGGGTAAGCGGATTGCGCGGGGTGAGGCTTGAGGCTTAGTGCAGATTGCGGGGCAGTGTGTTTAACGCAAGAGAGATAGCCGGGTCATTTAAAGCACCACTGAAACCAGCAGCTCCACTCCCTACAGCGCCAAACCTCTGCTCACACGTTGCTCCCTGCGACTCCCTGCGCATCCTCCCGCCTCTCTGCTCTTTCTCTGCATTCACATCATCTAGTCATACTGGTAATATTTTTGGTCCAAATCACGTTCAAATGAAATGCAAAGAAAACGAAATACGTCTCTATCAAGTTAATTCAAATATAACTCAAACCCAGTTGCTGATAAAACAAATGTGAGTCCTGTGACCCCACTGCAAAATGCTTGTGGGCTCTCTGCTGATTTCTATGTTCTAATTCAGCACCATCCAAAACAATGCTGTTTAGGTCATTTGCACAAGGCTGGAGTAGCAGCTTTAACGCCAAACATATTCCTAACCAAACTAGATCAATCTCAGGACCAAAGAGGATGAGAGCCACAATGTACGAGCATGTCTTCAGAAAATAAGATAAATCTGAAAGAACATTCCCTTCACATAGAAACAAAGTGCTCAAGATAAGGCAAAAACAGCTATTATTATATATTTACTGTATGAAACCTTTTCATGGCTGAACAAAGCAGGTATTCTCCTGAAGGTTCCTTTTGACTGTCAGTCATACTGACAAATCCAATCTGGCAGAGGATCAAAACAGAGTACTTGGATTTCACTGTCACCTACAACGTCTGTAATAGGCCATGCATGGTTAGTCATTAAGGAGACGATATTCTGAACAGAGCTATTTCCAGTGACAGATATCTTCATAATGCAAAAACAAAGCACTACTAATGACTGACGGCTTTGTCTCGGAGAATAAATCACCACAGCTCATTTTACAATATGTGGGAAAAGGCTGGTCTTAAGATATACTCAAGGTGAATGTCATATTCTAGATATTGCAGTGTAATTAAAATATGATTGAAACTTCATAAGAAAAGAGGTATTATTGGTTTTTAATACATATATTCTTCAGTTGGAGCGTCTCCGTTTTAAATTTATTCTAGCTCTTTGTTTGATATAACCTTTTAATATTCCTTTTAATTCCCTGTCATTCAGAAACAACACAAAGCTCTGACTTTTAGTTGCACTCAAAGGGCTACCAGGCACAAGGGAGAAACCAGGATATCCGTGAAGTAGTGGCTCATTTGACTCATAACTGCTCATATTTCATAGGTGTGAAATACACAAAGAAAGTGATAATTCTGTTCAAATTGATGAGGATTAAAATCCACTGGTAGGTAAAGGAAGCTCACAAAAGTCAGGTTAGTTAAGGCATTGTTATGGTGTAGATAAAACTATTGACAGCATTTATTCATACATGGCAGAAGGGCACATGGAAGCACTCATTTTATGAACATTACAATCCAGAGTAATAATCCTAGGAGTAGCGATTCTTGTGAAAATGAAAATGTGCCCCTAAACTGACAAATATGGCCTGGAATGCAATTTGGGTGAAGACCCATTAGGTGATGATCATGTGTTTCACCAAAACCTGACCAATACTTCGGGAGGAGTAGCGATTCTTGTAAAAATGGAGAAGCACAATTTGGGTGAAGACATCACTGTGTGCAATTTTCAAAAAAAATCTGACCAATACTCTAGGAGTAGCGATTCTTGTGGAAATAAAGAAGCGCATTAATGAGAAGAAATGTTGCCTTAACTAAACTAAACCTAGAGCACAGTTTGAGTGAAGACCCATTGGGTGATCATTGGGCATACGTTTAAATAAATTCTGACCAATACTGTCGGAGGAGTAACGATTCTTGTGAACAGTGGATGAATGGAAGGATGACAGAGCCACAAATAAATTGTTAGGCAACACTACCCCCAAGACACAATGACGATTATGAATGAAATGTGTCTTCAGCTCCTCCACTGTTTTTTCGCCACAGCAGATGATTTCGCGTTGGCAGTTTGGCAGAGGTTTTACACCGGAAGCCCTTACTGATGCAACCCTCCTTGGTGAGAGGGGCTCGTGTCCCCAAATGGAATCGAACCAGGGACTTTTCACTTGTAAGGCGAATGTGTAAACCGCTACAGTTATCTCCTGAATTCTGATTGCTAAACCTTTTTTGTCATTTCATACAGGCTGTGCTTTTTTAAAATAAGCCACCATGTGATAGTCATGTGGCCACCTCCTGCTTCAGCACTGAGTCAATCAACAATAAACAAAACCTGCAAATTTTCCTTTATGAAAACAAATTCTTAAGGATCCTCAGCGATACACAACATGAACAATGAATAAATCAGCACGCAAATCTCCTGGTTCTCCTTATATTGGGCCGTTTCCAGAAGGGGCAATGTCCTACAAAGCAGTAGTCAGCGGGGTAAGTGCTTTTCATCTTTGGCTGACCATTTCAACAAAGAACATCATAACCAATCAAAACATTGTTCAAATTTTGCTCACATCACTGATGCACATCTGCAATTTTCTTGAATAGGATTGGATTGATGTGGATTCAAGTAATTGTACCTTTCATTATTCTACAAGAGTAGTGGCGCAACACCTCAGACTAAACACAACAAGGTTGGTGGTTTTAGGAGACAAAATAAGAGACATAATAAGAACATTTTTCTCTTTACACTATGATGATGGCTTTTCTCGCCCCTTTCTCCTGGCACCGGTGAGAGCCTCCCGGCTAAATGCAGAAGCGTAATCATGACTACATGCTTTGATTGTGCTCTCTCAGCTCTGAGATGTTATGGTGCCGAAACAAGTGTATCTGTATGAATTATTTGGATTGCTTTTTTGTTCACGTATGGTTACACTTTTACCAAAATATTTTTTGCTTCATCTTGGGGGCCACTTCTCCTTGAAACATTACTTTTTTCTGTATTGCCGATGTCTTATTTCAGCAATGCATCACCTCTCTTGTTACCAGTCTCGCTCAGCTCTCATAACGTGTCACCCTATGATATTTTCACGATACATGAGTTAAGTCTGATGTGGTGGCTGGTTAGGTTTGTGCTTTAAAGTTGCTGCTGAGATGTTATAGTCAAGGCAATCACAGTTTTACTTTTTAAAGGTAAAAGCTTAAGTGACATTAAATAGCTGCAAAAATTATAACAATTTTCGATGACTTAGATTTAGAACGAAGACTTCTTATTCCACTGTTGAGATTTTACTGAAATATCTCCAAATTTACCTCCTGATATATCACTGACACACTTTTTGTATCACCATTTCAGTGAATGTTACCAAGCGTTATAAGGGGAAAATCTTAAGCAAGGACTCAAAATTTGGAATACCCCTTATATACACTGTATGGACACATTACACATACAGGAGCTTTTGTGATAACCTGTTCTAAATCCATAAGCATTTACATGGAGTTAGACACTGATGTTTCCCAGCTCCACCCATGGACCAACGAAGATAAACTGACAACAGGGTCATCACAGCCTGGCTTACAATTTCTATTCTAGTTCAGTCCAAAGGCAGACGAAGGGGTTGAGGTCAGTGCTCTGAGTGGCCCAGTTATTTCACACCAAACTCAAGGCCTTTACGGACAGTCATTCTGGAACAAAACAGGGCCTGACCCAAACTCTTCCCACAAAGTTGGAAGTGTAGAATTGTCCAAAATGTCTTAGTAAGCTGAAGCATGAAGCATTCGCTTCACTGGAACTAAGCAGCCCAGGTCAACCTAGATTAACAACAACATACATTGCATTATTCCTCCTCCACCAAACAATGCAGGCATTTCTCCTGGAATTTGCCAAACCCAGACTTACCTGTCATTGTCAGATAGAGAAGGATGATTAGTCACTCCACAGAACATGTTCTCTGTACTCCAGAGACCAGTGGCAGCATGCATTACATCACTTCATCTGATATTTGGTACAAGGCATGTATGTAGCTACTTGGCCATGGAAGCCCATGCCATGAAGCTTTGGGCCCAAAGTTCTTGTGCTGATGTTAATGCACAATAATAACGAGGAGGTCTGAAACTCTGCACTTATTGAGCCAGCAGAGTGTTGGCAACTTTAATGCACTATGCACTTCAGCACTCGGCAACACTGCTCTCTAAACTTTACATGGTCTGCTGCTTTTTTGTCTGAGTTGCTGTTGTTCCCAAACACACAGTTTGCACTAATACCACTTCAATATCACAAACTGACTTGCAGTGAAGCCATCTTATTACAATACTAATATGCTTGATTTGACATAACTGTGGGAATGGGACTGAATGAAACAACTGAATTCAGTGATTACAAGGTGTGGCCCATACCTTTGTCCATAAATTTGGTCTATATACACTGATGGGAGAGAGGTGGAGCTAAAGTCAAAAAAACATGGCTGAAGGCAGTCCTTTTAAACAAGATGCTGCAGCAAACTCCATGCTCTATAAAGTTAAACGATGGTTTGGACTTACAAAAATGAGCTGAGCTGTGCCGATCTGATTACCTATACAAACCTTACTACTAATTTTCTTGTGATGAAGCGTGCCTGCGTGCCTCACACCCACACAGGTCATGCTGTTGTCACCAGTGAGCTGGGAGGGCATCCTCAAGAAAGTGCGTAAATGATTCAAATTACAGCGGGCGTTCCATCTGACCTCATGAATTTAAACAGGCTCATGTATTCCAAATACAGCTGTTTGACAACATCAGATGAGAAAATTAAATTGGAACACATGAGCTCTCGCCAGGCAACGCATGCACACACCACCTTGCTCTTTTTTTTTCCTGCCTCATAAGGTGTGAGCTGAATAATGGCACAGGACAAGCCGCACAGAGCAGCCAGAGGGAGTGCAAAAAGGACAGAAAAGATGCTTTTCATCATTACGCAAAGGACAAGAGGAGATGGAGAATGAAAAGGTGTAATGAAAAGACAGAAGGGTGAAATAAAGCTACAAAGACAGACAGGCAATTTACCCTTGCGCTAGTGGAAAAAACAAAAAAAAAAAAAAAAGAAGAGAAGGC
>VUQH01081623.1:0-12943 GCA_015106775.1 Etroplus canarensis | reverse complement strand
TGTGCCTTTCCTAATCAAGTCCAATCAATTTAATTAAACACAGCTGGACTCCAGTGAAGGAGCAGAACCATCTCAAGGAGGATCAAAAGAAATGGAGAGCATGTGAGTTAAATATGAGTGTCACTGCAAAGGGTCTGAATACTTGTGACCATGTGATATTTCAGTTTTTCTTTTTTTAATAAATTTGCAAAAATTTCTACATTTCTGGTTTTTTTCTGTCAAGATGGGGTGCTGAGTGTACACTAATGAGAAATAAAATGAACTTTTTTGATTTTGGCAAATGGCTGCAATGACACAAAAAGTGAAAAATTTAAAGGGGTCTAAATACTTTCCATACCCACTGTATATTCTCACTCCTGTTTTGTTAATCATGAAATTCATGCACTATTCTGCAACCACTGCTAACCATTAGCTAACTGCAGCTAATTGTAGACACCCCATGCTGCTCACAACATCACTGTAAAGGCCAACCAGCAGGGAGGGGAGGGGAGTGCTTGAAGGCATTGTTACTTTTAAACAGGCACAAGAGGATAATATACTCATTTAACTGTTCAGTGTCATTCATGACGCTGTAACCCTTATTGCTGCTTCTTTTTGTGATAGTTGCTCACATGTGGTCTACATGCAAAAATCGTGAAAAAAAAATCTGTAATATAGTCATGACTCATGGGTCAGGCAAAGTGAACCAAAGTCACTTTCAACACTTTTTTATGTGATTGCCTGCACTCCACTGGCACTTATTGTTTTGTATGTTCCTGTGTGACAAACAGCAGCCATCTGTATTTGACATTTACAATGAATTGTTTCTCAGATAACTTTGTGGTAGACCACAGCTCCTGTGTGAGAGCATGCCCCAGCAACAAGATGGAGGTAGAGGAGAACCGCATTAAGATGTGCATTCCTTGTACTGATATCTGCCCCAAAGGTAAAATATTTCACTGCTGGATTACTTTTGGAAAATGCAGGGAAAGTACACATTATACTGATTGAATCAAACTCTATCTAATCTACTTTGTTTTAAGCATGTCCACAATGCTGAATTAAAGTGATGCAATTTTTTTGTTTGTTGTTTCACTGTTCTTTGTTTAGCCTGTGATGGAATAGGTACAGCCAGCCTACAGACAGCTCAGACAGTGGACTCCAACAACATTGACAAGTTTGTCAACTGCACCAAAATCAATGGCAACCTGGTGTTCCTCATTACCGGAATCAAAGGGTGAGAGTTGAGAATATCAGAATGAATAAAGAGAAAGTGGAAAAAAAAATCTATGTATAAAATGGCTTATAACCAGTCCATTCAACATTTCTGTCAAAATATCCAGCTGGATGAGCACTGAGCACTCAATGGGTTTTTGACAAAAGCCCACATGTTGCACACATCTCAGAGAAGTTAAAACTTCCTAAAAGTAGAAACACAGATCGAAGTCTACCATGAGGATGTTAGCCTTTATCTAATCAGTGTGCATCTGTTGGTCACAAAATATATTGTGTGGTATTAATTTATTTCATCAAACATTCAGAGTGGTTAATTAAATCAATTATTAATTAAGAAAGATGATACTTTAAACCAAATGTACATGCATGATGGACACTTCAGAGCACATGTGCACAACAGATGTTAGTTGAGAATGACTGAGAGTGTCACCTCTGTGAACATAGATCTCTCTGAGGCACTGCTCTTGAGTAGCCATACACACTATCAGATAACTATCAGCATCTCCATTTCTGCACCTGCTGACTAAATAATTTCTTTTGTTCCATTTTCAGTCTGCTTTCTTGACCTCATCATTTGGCTCTGTAATAAATGCGACTTGAAATGTCACTGAACATAATACTTGATTGTCCAAACTTTATTCTGTATTCTAAAATTAACATAAATTGCCAATGGCTAGAGTATTACTACTATCAGTAATGGCAAATTATTAGTTTTTTCTACACAGATATATGGTATCAGAATTGGAATCAGAATACTTTATTAATCCCAGGGGGGAAATTTGCAGTACTACATATGTGCGCATCCAAGAAATCAAAATTTGATATTTTTCAATAGATTTCAGAAAAATTAAAAAAGTACACTATACACAGAACACATAAATGCTTTACAAGTTCAATCTGGAATTCAAGACCTCATCGCTCTTCATGTGGTTAAGTGCAGCAAAGTTTTTCTTCCTGTAATAATGAGTGATTAAAATAATGTAAAGTGTTGTTTTATTTTCTTTTTCTTTCTTTTTATAGTCATTCTGATCTCGCATTTCATTCACAGGGATGTCTATCATAACATTGAAGCTTTGGACCCAGAAAAACTCAATGTATTTCGCACTGTTCGGGAAATTACAGGTATCGTATGCTTGCCTCTTATGCATATAATTTAATAAGCAAAAGAATTTATAATATTTACTCATGTCATCATTTCTTTTCCTGAACATTTATGCCATAAATAACATTTTGAGTGGTCAACAAAACTAGGAATGTTCCACATAAATGCATATTCATATATATAGCACATGTTAATGCATGTATCAGAGTATGTGTATTTTTTGAAGTTGTTCTCAACCCCCACCCAACCCTTTGAGACTGTCCACACCAAGGACTAACATTGCAGAAAAAAGATGAATATCACTGAGTCTTTCAGCCTCCTCTTTCTCACTGCATGCTTCTCCCTCAGGGAGTCCCTAGTCCTGAGTCCCATCGCCCCAGCTCTCCCTTCACGCTCCATGAAGAAAAGATCCAGAGCATGTGGTGCACATCGTTAATCCCCCAGCTCCCCTATGCCACCTCCACTTTTGCACTGCATGTGTACTGTCATCCTTCCAGCCCCGACATTTGACAATGCCATCAAAAGAAAACATTGTATCTCTGATGTCACAGTCCCACAAGCATTAGGAAATATTCCTGCAAAGTATCACTTTAAAAAACACTTATCTAGTTAGGATTACATCACTTATATTTTGGTTAAAATCAAATCAATTATAAAACATCACTGTAATTCACAATAAAACATAGAGCTTTTGTTAGATACTTTACATTCTGCATATCTCATGGCATCAATTATAATAATTAATAATAATAATTAATTAGCATTATTATTTATCATTATTTAGCTGTTTTTCATTTGGTAAAGTGGGTTGTCCAGTAATTGCGTTGCTGACAGCTAGATGCCTCTTTCTTGACATGCTGGTGTGTCCTTGAGCAAGGCAGTGACTCCAGTGTTCCTCCTGATTTCAACTCTTTCAACTGAACTCTGCTGCCCCTGAAGCCTGTAGTACAGTACAAAGCAGGTTTTGCACTTGTCCTGGAAACTTCAGGGTTAACTTCGGGTTTTCAGTTGCACAAAGGCAATTCATTTCTTACAGGGGTATATCGCCGGAGTAACTTATGCTGCAGAGCTAACCTGCTCCAGAGCGGGTCAAGTTCTAGATTAGAGATAAACAGGTATAAAATCACCTCAAACTGACCAATTACTTCCCTGGAAAAAAGTGTCACCAATACAGGAAGATCCCTCAGACCTGTGTGCATGGATAGTAGGAAGGTCTGAAATGTTTCTTGATAGCATCAGACATCTTTGAGCATCACTAATAATTACAGATTCATAGATGTAAATGTAAATGTAGATGTAAATTTTATTCCTGTTGGCTGCAAACAATTTTGCAACAATTTTATTGTTCTATAAGCCTTAAGATATAATACTAAGGGGTGCCTTTTTTCCTTTCTAATTTATAGTCTAAATGAAATCTCCACATAAACTAAATTTGATCTATTTATTTATTTATTTGCTCTTAGGTCATTAAACAGCACTGGAATGTAGCTGAAAGAGTAACAACTGCAATTGTCTTATACACATCTCAGTTTAATGGAATAAAAATTGCAGTATTTATCTGTCAGATTCTCCCATGTCTAAATTACAGAATGGTAATGACTCTTTCAACTAACACACTCAGCATTTTTACCGATTTTTGTTAGTTGTTTCAAATGGGATATACTGTCACGGTTTGTGTGGTGAGGTGTGGTGTGGACCCACGATGCAGAACCGTAGAGACAAAGATGATGACTAAAAGGCTTTATTATGCCAAGATGCAGAGTATAGTCCAAACAACCCGGGAAGAAAGCCGGGGAGGAAAAATCCAAAAGAGGGATGAGACAAGCAAGGTAGAGACGTGGACGACGATGACGACGAAACGACATCACAATATCAACATCAATGACCGGACAAGGGAGAAACGAGGAGACAGAACTAAAATAGACGGAAACAACCAATCAGAGGACGACAGGTGGTAGGGAAACACAGCTGATACTAAGGAAGGGAAGTGCAGCGGGGACCAGACAGACTACCAAAATAAGACGCAGACTAGGACGAAGACACCTAGGGAGGAAGGGAGGCAGGGAGCCAGGGAAGGAGAGAGAGAGGAAGAGAGCTCAAAAGAGGGGACCAAAAGGGGAACCATGACATATACTTTATTAATATAGTCAATCTTTTCCAGTGCTTATAGAGCACACATTCATACAGCACTTTTAATACTATACTGCTGTACAGTGCATTTCCTGTAGCAGACATTCATACAGCTGGGGTTTTTTCTGCAGCAGTTGTGCTGATTTCAGTCTGTATCCTGTGTTTAACCTCTTTATAGTTTTATAATGTCTTCCTTTGTAAAATCAGTCTGATTCTGCTGCCAGTCGACTCCGTGTTTGTGACTAGCCAGATGCTGCTAACACTTCTCCTTTCGTGCAAAGGCCCTTATAGCTAGATTGATAAACCTTGGGTCACCTTATCAAGTTGATAATCACCTTCGTGCAACTGCTTATCCAGATTGCCAGTGTTAGGTTAAGCGAAGCCAGATAATGGAAAGATATCCTAGGTATAATGAACTTGCTTTGCAGTACAGGCCTCAGGTATGTGAACAGTGTATACGATTAAGAAATGCGCATAGAAAATGCCTTTGTATCTGCTAAGATAAATAAAGAACTATTTAACTCAAATTATTTGTCATTTAAACTTACCTAGACATACTTCCAAACTCAACTTCTAAGGCATGAATAAATGGATGAATTAATTTATTTACTCATTTATTTGCCTATTTATCTATTTATTTAGCTTTTCTTCTCTTATGGTTAGTGATGACAGTTTGAGAGCAGGTGATGGGGCATAAACCAGTAGCCATGTGGTCAGACACATGTGTCAGCTCAGCTTGTCATCTCTCTGAGCTGTGTAGGAGAACGTGACTTCCGACAAAAGCAGGCAACCTGCATCCATAACCCCTAGGTCACCAACTAGTATTGCTCTAGCTTTCAAATGAGCTGTGTAGGAGGATAGCTTTCATCATCCACACCATCACACATGACCTGCTGTCTTAAATTCATTTCCTTCTCTTTTCTTTTTCTTACACTGACTCCTTGTCAGGCTTCACCCAAAGAGTGGGCATAGCTCATGTGGTTTAGCATAAGTGGGTTTTTCAGCATTGTGACTCAAGAGTGTAATCACTACAACTTAAGCATTCTTAATATTTGCTTGTGAACTCATGCCCTTCTTCTCTAAGTGGCTCCACAGTGTAATTTACTGTGCCCATTGGTGTGCGGCTGATGTGGCTCCCAGCAGATCATGAACCAGTGTAAGCTGATCTTTTCATGTGCATTTTCTTGCAAAAAATGACTAACTGTCAGAGGTGAGAAGGTGACAAGCTATTGTTTTCTCCACCAGTAACAGCTGGTAGTCAAGCTAGCTTACAAAGATAATAGCCAACCTTAACCAGAAGTTGGCAGTAATTTATAGGATGGATGCAAACACAAGATCCTTTATGGGGCAGTACATGAGATCTAAGGAGTGAGATTGCTTTCCATTTAGCATTAGCTTAACTGACGCTTGTTTTTAAATTTTAACTGGTCCAGAATTTCTTCCCTTGCTTTTTGTGACTGCTCTCCCAAGGTTTGGTTGGTGGAGGGTAGACAAGCAAAACTAATATCCAATAATGTCATGCTGGCATAGCTGTATTTAATATTCAGATGAAGCAGTGAAGTTGAAGGTACCAGAAGTGGCAACAAATTGGGTTGATAACCAAAATGAACCGTGTCTAGTGAGGTAGGGAGGCAGAAGCAGTCCCTCCGAGCACCTTCTCAATACAAGATTTAATGCCACAGAATGATAATGCTGGGTGTTATCTCTGTCTACATTTTTCTCTTTGGCTAGACTTGCCGTCTTGGATGTCCCCTGGATCTTTGTGTGTATCAATTCTAGTGTGATATCTTCAGCAGCTGCCAGAGTTTAGTAACTGGTCTGGACAAAGACACCAACTGTTCCCACCAAATATATTGCAAGGGAACATAAGAACTTAAACAAACTTACTGCCACTATGGTATGATCCATACTTTCTTTGTACAGACAACAGATAGCCAGTGTTTGCTGTTATCTCATTCCTACATTAGTATAGGCAAAAGTGCAGCAGACAGTGATGCAGGCTATAGACTGTTATTGTGAATAGGAAACAACCCAACCCCTCTAAAATAGCAGAGCTGTGAGGTGCTTCAGCACTGCAGGTTTTGTCATTAAGACAATTAGTGTTGTCAAGTACTACACTAATGATTCTATAGAAATGCTGCCTCTGGGCTAAGAAGCCCTCACAGCATCATAAACTATACATCACAAGAAACAAGATGGACAAATAACAAAAGAACAATTACCTTTTACAAACAGCCATTAAGCAATATAGTTAAGATTCTGTGTTAATACCTCATAATGCTTTGCAATGTAATACATTCCTCTTTTATCAAGATGACTGCCATTAAGATGCTCTCATTAAATCTTCAAGAAGAAATGAACAATATGTGTGTGTTACCCTCAATGTTTTCCATTTTGGAAAATTGGAGAAATACCACTTTTCCCTGCCTGTTTGGTTGTAATCATTGCACTTGTGCAAAACAAATCCAAAAATTAGAGATATATACTAGTTAAGACCTAGTATAAGATTTCTCACAATTACCTGACTTTATACATTTCCCCATAACACACTATTAATAAGGACTCGGTGAGACTCTTCCCCTGCTCAGGTGGGGTTTACCAGCAAAATTATGTCCACAAAGTGATAAAGGGTCTATTGAAAGTTATTTATCTTTTGTTGACAAGCCAACGGTGGCCTTTTTTTCTTCACAGCTTACTTACAGTAACAAAGTTATGTATCCTGAAATCACACAGTTTATTATAATGCAGTTAGATACTGTATGCGCTATCAAGCCATTTATGTTTGAGACCAAGCTCAGTTTTCGTCTGCTTCTGCATGCGTGGATGACCCTGAAGCACCTTCTGATAAGAGGAACTTTAAGAAATGGTGTCCCATGTGTGTGAAGTCTTTGAGGATTTGCACGACCCTATTCATGGAGTGAGTGATGTAAAGATGTTCCAAAGATGTTAGTTCTTTGCCAACGATGCTTTGGGCTCTTTGCACAACACGCTAAAGGATCTATTTGTTAGCTTTGGTGGCTTTTTAACCACCTTCACTGTCCTTCATTTGTCATGAAGGCAATACACCAGCTGGTTTTAAATATGCCATCATGTTTGCCTGGACTTTGCTTCCTTCCTCTTTCTTCTCCACCTCCCTCTTACCTCTACTCTTCCACCCACTGTGGATTTTTCTTTGGTCTCATAGCCTCATCCAACTGTTTTGTTTGTCCTCTGGTGTTGGCTCAGGGATTGTACTCCCCTACTGTTCTTCTAATAAATATTTCATATTTCTGAATCTATTATTAAAAATCCTAAATAAGCCATGGCCATTTTCTCAGCTTTTGATTTTATCTCCTAAATGATTTAATAGTAGAGAGGCACATAAAGGAAATGCAAAAATATTGATAAATCATACTTGTTATAGCTGGCACCAAAGTCCTCTGTGGTATTGCCAGACATTTATTTGGCTTAGAAGTGCTTGGCTACTTTCAGATGAGACTCAGGTGGCGTGGTTACTGTGTTTCTGGAATGTTGCTAATTCTAGAGAGTTGCCAGTTCGCCCTACTCATTTTATTCTTGTCACCGTATAAACAGTATAAAACAGGTGATTCTAGTTTGACAGTACACATGTGAATTTATATATTTTTTTCATATCTTCATTCAGGTTTTCTTAACATCCAGTCTTGGCCTGACAACATGACAAACTTGAGTGTTTTCTCCAACCTGGCAACTATTGGGGGAAGGGCATTGTACAGGTAACTGGTCACATAATGCTTCCTGAGTTGTTGTTTTTTTTTCTTTCTTTCTCTCTTTCTTTGAACATTGCAAGTACTTTATGATCAAGTCATTTCACAGAACCTTCAATCAGAGATTAGTACATGAAAATCAAGGACAAACTGGAAAATTAATGGGTTCATATTTATGTATAGCTAAATGCGGCAAAAGATCTCTGAAGCCACAACTTACTGGGTAATTGAAAAGAAAGAAAGAAGGAAAGAAGGAAAGAAAGAGAGTAATTAACACAATTATTATTATTATTATTATTATTATTATTATTATTAGTATTATTATTATTATTATTTGAGTTAACCTTGTTTCTTTTTTGTTCTCTGCAGATAAAGTGTTTATTATTAGCAGTAGTAGTAGTACACATAGTAGTACTAATAGTAGTGGTACTACTGCTATTAGATTTGTATAACTATTAGTGTACACACAGAGCATTTTTAGACTAATCACATCATATCCCACAGATCTAAAACAGTTTAAAACCAGCAGCATTAACACAAACGCATGAACAGTTATTGCATTTCATTTTTTTCCTGATAACAAAACTTAAATAGAAGGAGGTATAGAGTTTGCAAACTTTCCTGCAGTTCAAACAAAATCAGAAAGAGTAGGTTCCAATCCCAGTTGCAATAGCATGTCTCTAGCTCTAGTGGTTTATTTAAATAATTTTAATGCAAATTGAAAAAAATTTGTTTTTTTGGGCTATGGCTCTGTGCTATACATTTTAACGTGTGAAGTGCATTATTTTGTTATTGCTGAAGAACACTGAACTTAAAGCATGGCATTAATAAAGATAACTTAGTTATTTAACCTAGCTGATATAACCAAATTATTTATAATTATGATTTGAGGGTTTTTTGGTGGGGGCAAAATTACTCTTAAAAATGTAGTGGAGTTTGGAAGGAAACAAAGTGAGTGCCTGCTGATAGAATGTGGACTGTGAGATGAAGTGTGTTATTGTGTGCGTGTGTGTGTGTTTCTGACTGTACTTGTGAGAGTGTGTGCATGTGCATTGCACCTGCCTGCAGATGGAAACAGCAGGCTGCAGTACAAATTACAGGCTGCCACCCACCCCTGCCCCGTGCTTGATCCTGCATACTCTCTGTCTATCTGATGGCTTTGGCACCCACTGGTATCCTGTCATTTTTAAACCATGCAAGTGGGGCATATCGGAATAGCTGGGGGATGGCTTTGAAGGGAAAAAAAAAAACACGAGACAGCAGGCAGAATGATTAAAAAACATTGTTGGGAGTCGCATTGTCGCAGCAGCATACAGAAAAATGCGACCAAAAAGGGGTAAAAGAAATTAATTAAAACTTAAATCTAGTGTATTCCTGTGGAAACAGTTTAATATTAAATTTGCTATATCTCAGCATACTGTGTGATCTTGAAATTATGATTCAGTGATAGAATTATTGTTGACAAATGACAGCACAGGGGAGCTGACTAGTACACTTTCTCATTTGCTTAATGACAGCATTTCTGCAAAATCTGTGAAATGAATCCATCTTCTTTACTGCTCTTCCTTTCACCTTCTTTTCCTCTTTTGTCCCTGTGTTACATCATTTTTTTCTCCTCCTGCTCCTCTGACCTTCTTTCCTTTCCTGTCGGCCCCATCTTCCTCACCTCCACCTATTCCTACCTCTCAGTGGGATCTCCCTGCTGGTGTTGAAGCAGCCAGGGATCTCATCACTTCAGCTTCAGTCTCTAAGAGAGATCAGTGCTGGGAATGTCCACATTGCAGAGAACAGCCAGCTTTGCTACTACAATACTGTCAACTGGACGAGACTGTTCCGTGCTGCAAACCAAAAGGTTCTTATTCGCAACAACCGAAGCCCACAGGAGTGCTGTAAGTTCACGCCACAATCATATTAAAAATCTAAATACTAAACTTACATGCTAAACATACTAAACAAAATTTGATCACAGCTCCTAAGTTGCCAAAACAGAAATTAATAATTATGAAAAATTCTTTGCCACGCTTTACCATTGAGTTTCTAAGACACATACTGTACAGTTAGATTCACACATCCCCAGCCTTAGCTGAGGCTTAGCTTAATTGAAAAGGATTTCTAACAGTGCTAAAAACCTATATAGCAGTCCATATTACTTCATCTGGGTCAAATGATGATCTTTACGATTACAAAAGAGAATTATAGACCACTCAAAAACTCAACTTAAAAAATGATGATCATGTGTTAAAAGTATGTAAACAAACACTGACAAAGTTCCAAGGAGCAAACCTCGAACACAGCTTGAAGGGCACTTATACTTTTAAAGAAACACTACGCATTAGTGCACATTCGAATTACAGGAGAAAGGTCCCTAGTTGGATTCCAGGTGGGGACACAAGCCCTCCTCACCATGTAGGGTTGTGTCAGGAGGAGCATGAAACCTCTGCCATATTACCAATGCGGATTAATCTGCTGTGGCAACCCCTTGAGAAAAATACAAGGGAATAGCCGAAGGTACATTCACTGTACTATGCTGATAAACCTGATTATAAGTTTGACCATGGGATTTTTGTCTCCCACATGTCTAAACAAGCTGAATGGCAAACTCATCCAACCATAGTTTAATCATTTTGGTGCCTTAAAAAGTTAAATACCTGTGGCCTAAATGGAGGCTTCGTATGTAAGTGACATCTCCCATAAGACCGGGTCAATGGGCTGCAGTGTTTGAACTGTTATAAACAAAATAAACATACAGCATGAAAATTGTTTTCTGTCCTTGATTTTGGAGATCCTCTGAAAGTATGCTATATTTGAGTCATCAGAGTGTGCTCAGTGACCTGTGTGTTCTAAAACTATGATATATTTGCATATTTTAGCTGCTAATTTAACACTACACGTCTAGCTTCAGGCACCATCAAGAGAGTTCTCTATTTTTTATCTTGCTCTGTCAAACTTAGTCACATTGAAAAATAGGTCTCTCACCAAAGAAGGGAACAAATGCATTTAACATTTACTATAGAATAGATTTAAAATAAGTTTGAATCACTGACCTAACAAGAAATCAGTGTTAGATCAAATCTTGCTGCCTGAATATCACTCAGCCCTCATACGTGTCACTTATGACATGTGATAGTAGAATTGTACCTTCTGTTGCTGCTTTTCTGTCTTATGAGTGGTAGCTATTATCTCATTGATGTATGCAGGCAACTAAAAACAGTAATTCAGTAATTAAATAAATGCATCAGGGACATTCGGAGAATGCAAGGTTTAGCCACATTAAATTAGGCAAATAACTGATTTGGTGAGATAAAGACTGCATTTCTAAAAATGGAAGAGCTTTTATTATATCACTGCCACAAGTGTTAAAACATTATTCATTTATGTATAATGTTCATTAATGAGCCAGTATTTGCATTATTGAGTTGGCCCCTTTTCACTGTTCATGTGCTCCTTTCCCCTTGGCAGTTCCTTACTGTTGAACACACACACACACACACACACACACACACACACACACACACACACACACACACACACACACACTTTAGAGACTTTGAAGACTTTGGGTTAGATTCAAGAGTCACATCCTCAACATGGTTCTGCATGTGTGCATTGGAGTGTGCGTAGTTTGTGTGTATAAACTTGAGTGAACCTCGTGGGGCTAGAAAAGGGCAGCTATCACACTGTTACAGTGCAGCAAAGACAGAGTAGATGGAGTCTGCATTTGCCCATATTTTCTGGTGAATATGCATGCAGTTTTAGGGATTTAAGCAGTTATTGAAACCTAAAACCAAAGCACTCTTCACAGCAGCTAGAGTAGAAATTTAGCACTATAAAGTTTATTAGCAGATACAACTAGGAATATAATCATGTTATGTGCTATCAAAGGTATTTCAAATTCAGAGAAAAGAGACCTTTATTGAGGGTCATCAAAAAAGATCGGTCAAAATAGTTTGATTTGCCTCATTATTGCATAGTTGAATTGCAATGACCCTGGTCTGTTTCTGCACTATTTTGCCCTTTGTGCAGAAGCAGGCTAGTAAGAAAGAAAGAAAGAAAGAAAGAAAGGAAGAAAGAAAGAAAGAAAGAATCAACATGCAAGTTCTTGTGTAACTGGATGCTGATTATGTTAGCTGAATGTGGCTAAAATTTTTACTTGAAGTGACTAGAGTCTCCTTTGCTTTCCATGCAAGTCAAAATAGCAAGAAAAGGATGGGCATATAGGGTACACAGGGGAAATTTCCCTCAGTAAATTTGTAGAAATACTTCACAGATGAAAACAACTGTACTCTTGCAATATAAGATATTTAGTTACATAATATGTTTTGGGCAATCCATGGTGGCCAGATTGATAAAGTTGCAACATCAAAATGTAAAATTCTGTAATTCACACATTTGGCTAACTTAGTGAAACACAGCCACGTTGTTTGAGAAACTAGTCAACATAGAGTTCTTGATGTTCTATTAACTAAATGATCAATAATCTTTAAACAAGGTACATTTTCTAAAACACATAATTAGCTTTATTCTCATCTTGCACATGAAAAGGATAATTTCTCCGAGTGCTCCTTTACTCTTTTCAATGGCTGCCCTGCTTTGCTTTTAATACAGAAGAGAGCAGTGCCTGGAATTGGAGACACCAGTTAATCACCATGGTTCTTGAACTTTCTTTCTTTCTTTCTTTCTCTCTCTCTCTCTCTCTCTGTCTCTCTCACTCTCTGTCTCTCTCTCCTATGACCATGGCCCATTCTTTGGCCTCCCTTGGGTCTTAAAAAGG
>VUQH01081620.1:0-10139 GCA_015106775.1 Etroplus canarensis | reverse complement strand
CTGGGAATACTCTCTACCACTTCATCCAACTTACTCCAGAACTCCTCTTTCTCTTCTAACTGGCATTCAACTTGTGGGGCATATGCACTAACAACATTCAGCATCACACCTTCAGTTTCCAGCTTCAAAGTCATCATTCTGTCTGACACTCTCTTCACCTCCAGAACACTCTTCACATACTCTTCCTTCAAGATGACCCCTACTCCATTTCTCTTCCTACCTACAACATAGTAGAACAGTTTGAATCCACCTCCAATGTTCCTGGCCTTGCTTCCCCTCCAACTACAATATTCCCTAAAATGCAGTTGACACCACTTATTATATAGAAATGCTCATGCGGACAGTGAGTCCTATGCAGAGAGCCTGTTCAGCTGCCAACATTTGCAATAAAAATAGTTTCTTGCAGTTAATTAGCTCAATAAAACCTAAATCAAAGCTGGTATTTCCCAGTTACATGAAAAACGTTTAACTGGTTTGCAATCGACAGAAGGGGGATTGCTGTGGCAGAACCTGGCAACCTCACAGCTCATCCAGACCACAACTATAAACAAGCGGAGCACCCTCTCTGGCTAACGCTAAGCTAACCAACTTTCATTTAAGTATGTCTTAAGATTTCTGCCACAGTAGAGATCACGCTTTTCATATTTGCTTCCGAGTTGCCACAAAACTCAAAATCATCCTTGAATGCTGAACACAGTGGCATTAAGCCGGTCGTTTGTGTACGTTTAGCGTGACAGCAAGCTACCGTGCTAACCGTAGCAATGCAACAAACTTAAATTCTTCACCTGTCACAAAATGAAAACCACGCCAAGTTTGTGTTTTGATGCAGAGTAAATGATGGAACATTAATGCCGGTACTGAAGGTGTTTGTGAGCTCGATTCGTTTGCTTTTAAGGGAGCAGGGTTGACGTTGCTGGTAACTGAGCCGGGCAGAGAAGCAGTGAAATAGCAGTGCAGACTCAGCCTTTTAAGGCTCACTGCATGAGTTGCCACCTATACGTTTAACAGCAAGTTCGCCATTAATAACCCTTAATTTTACACTCTTCTCTTTGATTTCAGATCATTCTCTCGGCAACCAGTCCATTTGAAGTGCTCCCCTTTAATCAGGACAATGACAGTGACCTGACCAATGGACCACTCCAGTGTCTGCTCAACCACAGGGTCACGTTTGGGGGTTGATCATGAATGACAAACTAGTTTTCTTAGGCCTGCTGTACTTTGTCCAGGGTATCCCCTATGGTCTCCAGTCCTCCCTGCTTCCTGTATACCTGCGTGGAGCTGGCCACTCTCTCACCCGCATCGGCTTCACCAAGATCCTTTACTTCCCCTGGGTACTCAAAGTACTGTGGGCTCCTTTGGTGGATCGGATTGGTACCAAGCGTCGCTGGTTGGTGGGGACAGTGTCCGGGCTGGCTATCACATGCCTTTCCAGTGCTTTCCTCGCCCCAGAGGCACATATTTGGGGAGTAGCTGGAACCCTCTTGGCCATGAACACCCTGGCTTCTGTTCAAGACATTGCTGTAGATGGAGCTGCGGTGGGGTTATTAAAAGGACGTGGGGAGCTGGGCCTGGGCAACACAGCCCAAGTTGTGGGGTATAAAGCTGGGTCAGTGTTTGCTGGAGGTGGGCTTCTGGCTGTGATTGACGTGGCTGGATGGAGCTGGATGTTTATGCTGCTGACATTTGTGTATGCAGGCGTAGCTCTCTTTGTGTGGGGGGCCCCTGTGCTGGATGATGAGGCTGTGAGGGGCCAGCAGGCAGATGGCAGCAGGAGGCAGGGAACGGATGCTATAAGGCCATGGAGGGTGTGGAGGAAGCTGCTGGCAGTGCCTGGCACACCTTGGACAGTTCTCTATGTGCTCACATACAAACTGGGTAAGTCTGATTTTTAAAATCTGCTCTTTAAATTTAGATAACTTCGCTCATGATACAAATACTAACTACAGTGGCTTTGTCCAAACAACTAAAACAGACTGCAGATATTTAATTCATTATAATATGCAATGAAAAAGGGCTGAAAATCTTAAAATTAAATAATGGCAGAAGTTTTAGATTGCTAAATAATTAAAAAGACGCTCAATTATCACAATAGTTATAGATTGTTTTTGATTGTTGTCTGCACTTTTTTTCTTCTAAAAAGTGGACCCTTGCTTTTCCTTATTTTCTGACTCATAAATTGTGTTACAGTAGTGGATGTTCATATAAAAAATGGCCACAGTCATTGTATGTGCACGCAATCCCTAAGGACCTAAAACTCAGGCTTCAGACTTATTTAGATACTCAGATTTCAGAAGTTTTTTCAACTTCTTCATCTGTATCAGGTCAGAGACATCAGCGATCTAGTACAGGCTAATATAGTTACAGCTCTGTCTGTGAGCACAGAGCCCCACTCACCTGCTGTCAAAAGAAGAGAAGCTAAAATGGCTTATTGAAGAAAGTGGATGAACTGAGGGGCTGCACTAGTACAAGATAATTGCATATTATTTCAAGCTGTGAGTTGTGCAAATTTACTCTTGTAGAGTCCTAGAAGAAAAACATGGTGCTAGAATTGATTATAATAGGTTACACAGAAAATAGAACACAGAAAAATCTAAATAAGGAATACTTTGTGCTCATCTAACTAGAAACAGGGCACTGGTTTTTCACTTTATCAGTTTTTTGTGTTTTCTGTTCACAGTCTAGTGAAACTTCCCAGAAACAGTTAAACATTGTAGTTCCAGAAACAATCCTCATTTGTCCCAATTTGAACTTCAGTTCATGTAGGGCCTAAAGATCACCACTAGATGTCTCTGCTGGTGTTTATGTAAGGACAGCAGCACTCAGAAGGTATGAAGAAGTTTGAGAGGTAAACCCTGCAAGGCAGTTTTATGGTGTCTTAGCAGGTCCTACATGTACGTTGGGCAGATAAAGCAGTTGTTTTTAAAGTCACAGTTAAGTACAAAGTTAAGATGAGAATACAGTGTTGGTGTGAATGCACACAGTTTTGAATGTAAATGGGTTTGTTCCAACAAGAAGCAAAAAATTTGAAGTAGTTTTGAAATAGTCATGCTTGTGTGTATGGGAGAGAGAGTTGATGTGACCATAGTTTGGTGTTTGGTAGCAGAAGGGGATTATGTAAGGATTAGAGTGTCTTTGTGTCTGTGTCGTTCAGAAACTGAAATGGAAGATGGAACATCCTGGAGATGTGTGTTTCTGTGTATGTGTGTACGTGGGTGGTGGGAATATAATTGTCTTCTCACATTTGCATAGTCTTTAATTGTGTATGTGCATGAATATATATATATATGTATTTGTTTTTTTAAAATGGTGTGTGTGTGTCGTTTGAGAGAGTTAAGGGCGGCTCAGTAATCGGATAAGCCCCAGCAGACAACGCTACTAGACAAATATGAAGGCTGGCTGGACCCCCTAATCTGTCTCGGGATCACCCCCCTCACCTAGCACTCTCTCTGTCACATGAGTACACACACACACACACACACACACTGTAGCAACAAATAGTGTTAGTATTTGCAGTGCCACTACTGGGTTGTGTATATACATTAGCAGGCCTGTCACTTGTTAGCATTTCCTCTTGTTGTAATTTAAATATTTCCCTCCTTTGCATAAAAAAGGTTGTGTAATATTTTAGATTAGGCCTAGATGTGCCAACATAATTGCCTATGTGAGACAGTATTGTTTTTGTTCAAGGGGTATGTGGGTATGTTTGTGTGAGACCGGTAATCTGCCTGTCTGAACCCCCCACTTCTCTCTCTCTCTCTCACACACACACACACACACACACACACCCACACCACACCACACAAGCAGACCCCTCGCCCTCATCTGTCCCTAATGAACTGTGAGTTTGCACTGCGTCCAACACTGTGGCCAATCATTGGAAGCCTCGTGTATGAACTGTGACCTCCGTGCCATCTGAGGCCACAGGCACGATGGGAGAACTGTCTGGGTAGACTCGGGGCGACGGACGGAGGGTGTGAGGGGGAGGAAAGCAGACGGAAAAAATGGGAAAAAAGCCAGGAAAGAGACAAACAATGGAGGCTGCAAGTTGCAAATAAGCTTAAATGTTGGACACAAACAATTTAAGGTTCTGTCATAAAGTATTCCATGATGTGTTTGTTCTGTTTACCTGTCAGCAAACTTCTATGAGTTTTGTATAAGATCATTTCGTAAACTATCAAATAAGCTGGAATTTGACCTATGGGGGAAGAAAGCATGTAGCAGAAGTATGCTACAGCTAATAAAATAAATGCCAGGTTTTCACTTTCGTGCACACAAGCATACATATCTAAACAAAAGAGTATCTGGACATCCTCTGCCAGAAATAGTGAAACCCGCTAGTTTCTCTGACAGCACACCTGTGTGACCATAGGGCTAATTGATTTATTACATCCACTATACTTTTCCGTGGAGTTGGTTAGTTAAAAGAGGAAAGTGTGCTCCTTTCTTTACAATAAATTCCTTTTGTGTTACGTTTTGTTATGCAAAATATTTAATTTTAGTAGTAAAACTGAAGTTTCTAAATACTAAATAAATGCATACACCCGGGCAGTAAGTGGGAGCACCATAAGTCTGGTATGTTTGACAGAAGGGGGACCCTGATGGTGACTTTCTCTTGGGAATTACTCAGGTGTATGGCGGGATGGATGGATGAACAGTAAAAGTAAAGCTTTTTTCCAGCTTTTGCCTTTTGCTGTTCGTCCATCAACATAGCTGAGGACTCACAACAGTATGCATACAGGCAGAACCGGTCCACAGCTGACGCCACCTACACTGTGATCCACCAGGCCCTCTCCCACACGGAGAACAAGGACACCTATGTGAGGCTGCTGTTCCTGGACTTCAGTTCTGCATTTAACACCATCATCCTGCAAAAACTGGTGTCCAAGCTGGCTGAACTGGGAACCCCCTCTTCAGTGTGTAACTGGGTAATGGATTTCCTGACCAGGAGGCCACAGAGCATCAGGAGCAGCAACACAACATCCTCCACCATCATCCTGAACACCAGCTCAATCCAGGGATGTGCGCTTAGCCCACTGCTGTACACGTTGATGGCCTTCGACTGCAGAGCCCGGCACGAGAACAGTCTTGTTGTCAAGTTCGCAGACGACACAGTGGTGGTTTGGACTCATAACCTATGGAGACGAGACAGCGTACAGGCAGGAAGTGGAAAACCTGACGCGGTGGTGTGGAGACAGCAGCCTCATCCTTAACACCCAGAAGACCAAGGAGATGGTTGTGGATTTCCACAAGTCTGCCCCCACTAACCCCTCCCCTCTCTATATCAACAGAACAGCTGTGGAGATCGTCCTCTCCGTTAAATACCTAGGAGCACACCTCTCCAACACCCTCACCTGGTGCACCAGCACAACGGCTGTCATTAAGAAAGCCCATCCGTGCCTCTATTTCCTGAGGAAGCTGAGGAGAGCAGGACTGAACACCGATGTCCTCAGGGCATTCTACAGCTGTGTGATGGAGAGTGTCCTGACGTCCTGCCGAGCTGTGTGGTATGGAGGCTGCACGGTGGCAGAGAAGAAGTCTCTGCAGCGCGTGGTAAAGTCTGCCAAGAGGACCATCGGGTGCAGCTTACCGCCCATAGGGGACATCTACACCAGGTGGTGTCATGAAGGATGCAGGGACAGAACCACCTGCATCCTCCATGACACCACCCACCCGGCCCACAAACTGTTCACTCATCTGCCCTCTGGAAGGAGGCTGCGCTGCATCTGAGCAAAAACATCAAGACTGTAAAGCAGCTTCTACCCGGATGCAGTCAGACTGTTGAGCAGCTACACCTCGATCACTGCACACTGAACTGACTCTGAACCTGCACTCCTCACTCTAACACTGCACATGCACTTTAATATGTTGCTGCTGCTTCTGCACATCCTCCAGATGTCCATAGTACATATTTTGCACCAATTGATGCTGCTGGCCTTGTGCAATTTGTTGCTGTTGTTGGTTTTTTGTATTATTCTGTAGTTTTGTATATTGTGTAATTTTCTGTATACAATTGCTGAAGGTTTTATATTTTTTACCTGAGAATCAGTATTTCTTTCAGCCCGTAATGGGTGAAATGACAGTAAAAAAGAGTCTGAGAGTCTGAGGAAGAAAGAAAGAAAGGAAAAAAAGAAAAAGAAAGAACAAACATACTTTATCAGTCCCCAGACAGGGGAAATTACAAGCCAACACACTTTTAGTTGTTATATATACACACTTTTGCATGCACAACACACAGCAGAACCAGAAACATGCAGTGTCGAAAGAGGTGCAGAACAAGGCAGCCCATTACAGATGCCAAGGAGTAGGGAGGGGTTTTGGTGCCTTGCTCAAGGGCACCTCGGCAGTGCTAAGGAAGGGGTGAGCTGATACCTTTTCTAGTCTAGTCTTCAGGCCACCACCATTGTTCCAGTATGGGATTTTGAATTAGTGGGTCCCAAGTAGGCTACCAGATCCTGGTTGGTCATGAACTGGCTGCCTCAGCTACCCTGTGGTTCCCAACCAGGTCCTCTGACAGACTGAGGCACTGCCGCCCAGATAGCTTTAAAAAAAATGTTGTAAACAAAATATGAGAAACACCAGCGCTATAAAGGAAATACAACTACTGTCTCCAGGATAACCACAAGTTGAATCAGTGCCTCAATAATAATAAAAAAATAAAAATAAACACTGTAAGGTTTGCAAGGAATAGATTTATTGCAGGACTGCTGTATTATACTGCATTAGTTTTAGCTCACAGTTTTAGAGAAAAACTTGGAGAGAGAGTGGGGGTTATTTTCCAGAGGGAAAAGGAAGGCCTGCAGGAAGGGAGGCTGAAGGAGGGGATGAATTAATGAACAACCGCCACATGGTGCCCTAAGAGACAGAGAGCAACATGGAAAGAGAAATAAACACATTTATCCATGCGTGCGTGAACATTTTAAATGTTTAAAGATGAAATCCTGTATTTTTACCATACTAATCTAAGATATAGATGATTGATTTGCCTTAATTTTCCAAAATCAGCATCAGGTGCCTTCATGAGTAGATAATCATTGATAATACTATCCTAATTACTTAAAATAGTCTAAAAAAGTAATGGAAACTGTTATTTGTCATGAGAATGAATCGATATGATTATTAATGTGCCACTGAGAAAATAAACACAGGCGTTAAACTTAATTAAGCCAGTAATGTAGCAGATTCGAGTTGGAGTAATGGTGTATTTTTATATGTTCATAAGACCTGCGAGCTACAGGGAACTCCTTAACATCTGCATTGATCTGCAGGGACTCTTGGTGTGTTTGTGTGTGTGTCAGTAGGAATATGCAAGGGATTATGTGTAATTGTGTACAGACAGGGTTCTGTTTACCCTTTTGTCCACAGAGAACTCAAGCAGCTGAAAGATGTATTTATGTGTGTGTCATTCTTTGCTCAAACATGTAATATGCACAAACCTGTCTCCACTTACTATGCTTTTGGCAGGGAGTGATAAAGGATGACTAAATGGTGACTGAGTGTCCTCAGTGATCTCTCCTGGACCTGCTCTGCCAGCTCTTTTGTCTAAGATGCAGCAAGAACGTCAGCATTTCACCCCAATGTCCTCATTGACCTTTTATCCTTATCTCAAGCTTATCGGACTGTGATCCCTCTACATATAACCAGTTATCCCCTTTCTGCTGCAAACATGAATAGACAGACAGTTGACAAACTTAAGGGCAAACTGACCCTTTCAGTGAGCAAATCTCTGTTGTTTTGGGCCCTCCTGTCCTCCTTGTTCTTAGTGATCACTTTTATGGGTGCCAGTAGAGATGATTAAATGTAATACAAATATAGTAATAACAATATTCAGTCAATGCTGTAATGAGAAAACAAGTTGAAGAGTTGCCTTGATTGGCTAATTTTGGCCATCACTCTGACCACTGTTTATCCTAAAGATCATCGTCCATCGGCATAAGCCTACCATCAGACACCTTTTAAATTACTAGAATAAGAAAATTTCCTTGGTCCTGTTACTCTTAATGTTACATAGTGTTGTCTTTCTACGCTCTCTGTAAACAGTTTTCTTTGAGCCTGCCATTCGTCTTCCGTTTCCCCTTCACTAACTTCCTAACATTGTCTCTGTTCATCTGCTCCGCCTCTTCTTCCTCTGCCTCTAACACTCTCCATCCTTGTCCTCTCTCTCCAGTCATGTTTAACTCGTTTACAACTTTGTGATTGTCATTTCTTGCACCACATCAAATTTTCTGCTCTGCTTGCCAGTTTTCACCTATTGCTGTTCTCTTTACCTTTTATTTCTGTTTTTTGTCTTTCTGATTTCTTAGTTCTTCACTTTTCTGTCTTACTCCCCACTCATTTTCTTTTCTCTTACTATCTCCCCCCTTTACTCTTGTTCTGCTCTTTTCTCCTTTCCCTCCACACTGTTTAATCTTAGCGGATGTCTAATGAAATCCCTGCTGAAATGGACAATTGTTGCTTTGAGAATATTTATAGAAATGAATAATCAGCCTGGTTGTATGTGTGTCTGCATGTAACCACCCCTTCCCCCCTTTAAAGAAATAATTAGTTGAAGGCAGGACTGAGAATGTGCCGAGCTTTGAGCTAAACAACAGACAGACAGGCACGGGAGTGCAGAACCATGGGTAAACAACTCTGGCATCATGGGTACTGCTGCTGCCAGTGTTTACTTTATTATGACTAACATGGTTACCCCACAGTTGATGCAACACAAAACAGTTCAGCACAGAGGATGACAGACATTAAAATGTGAATGGTACACAGAGATCAGTGCAGCACCCATGGAGTGAGTGTATGTGGAGTGACAAGAATGCAGTGTCTTTTATTCATATATACTACTATAATTTTATGTCTCGCCTGACCACTAAAAAAATGTGACTTATTTTATTCACCAATAAAATTCTGTTTAACTGTTCGTTAGTGTAATCTCTACCAGATACTGATGATCAATGCAAATATTTACTCTGGTGGTTTACTTTTTCCCCAGAGGTGCATTAAAGTGGTTTGACGCTGCACTGGGTGATTTGCCAAATCAAATCAGTGCAGCATCACTGTTGTCATCTTTATTTACTCAGATTTGCTGTTTTCCCATCAACTGCTTTATTGCTTTGACTGTAAAATGTCAGATTACAGTGAAATATGTCTTGTTTTATACAACCGAAACATAAAGCTATTCGCTTTACTATCATATGCGACAAAGAAAAGCATGATATCCACACCTTCGTGAAGCTGGAACCAGAAAACGTTTGCTGGTACTGCCTGAAGATTAATCATCAAACCACACTCGCTGGACACTTCATTATATTGCTAGTACCAGGTTGGACCTCCTTTTGCTTTCCAAACTGCCTTCATTCTTCATAGATTCAAGAAGCTGCTGTAAACATTACTCAGAAATTTTGGTTCATATTAATATGTTGGCATCATTCAGTTACTGCAGATTTGACAGCTACACATCAATGATTCAAATCTCCTGTTCCACCACGTCCCTAAGGTGCTCTATTGGGTTGGGATCTGATGAGTGTAGAAGCCATTTGAGTATAGTGAACTCATTGTCATGTTTAAGAAACCAGTTTGAGGTGATTTGAGGTTTTGACATGCAGTATTATACTGATGGAAGAAGCAATCACAAGATGGGTACACTGTGGTCACAAAAGGAAGAACATGGTCGGCAACAATGCTCAGGTAGGTTGTGGCATAGTGACAATGCTCAGTTGGTAATAAGGGGCCCAAAGTGTGCTAAGAAAATATCCCCCACATGTTACATCACCACTGACCTGTACCATTGATATTGTTTGCCCCAAATTCTAAAATTTCTGAAATTTTGGTGAGTCCATGTGAATAGTTGCCTCAGTTTCCTGTTCTTAGCTGACAGAAGTGGCACCCGGCACAATCTTCTGCTGCTGTAGCTCATCTGATTCAAGGTCTAAAGTGTTGTGTGTTTAGAGATGCTCTTCTGCATACCTTCTGGATATCTTTTGTGAACTTTGTTTAGTTGAACTTATTGCTGTGTATAGCTATTTTCACTGTTCAGTCAGCTCCTTTTAAGTTTTCTTCTTCTTCTTCTTCTTCTTTCGGCTGCTCCCGTTAGGGTTCGCCACAGCGGATCATCTGCCTCCATCTCATCCTATCCCTTGCATCCTCTTCCC
>VUQH01081618.1:0-18678 GCA_015106775.1 Etroplus canarensis | reverse complement strand
AGGATATTTTTTTTCTTTAAAAAAAAAAAAAAAAAAAGAAAAGTAGTCTGTTGCATTTGTGGTCTCACTGTGTGTTTTTGCTGTAAGACTTGGAGCTAGATGAAAGTTCAGCCCGTGGTCTGTGGTTGTTTCAGGGGGACCAGCAGCACCTGTTTGGGTCGGGGACTGTAAAGTCTTACATTGTGCTTGAAAGGAAGGTCCTGCTTCCAACGTTAAAAGACATCAGTATTATCGTCATTGTGTGAGCATGCGTTTCACACAGTTTGTAGCCCAGCTCTCCATATACCGAACTCCTCCACCCGTGTCCTCATCTTTTGAACTTTGAGCTGTGTCTGTTGCCATGTCTTCGTTAGTAACGCTGTCTCTTGGGGTTTCCATGGTTATTTCCTTTCTTATCTCGCTTGCTCTCCTGATGTGTGGTGCACAGCTGCAGAAGCTCAAACATTAACATGTGTCCTGCTGCTGGCTGCTACGCCTACACTCCACTCAGCAAAGATGGCTGCAGCTCCTTTCCAGCCACATGAATGGTTTGAGTGGAACTATTTTCATGATGATTGGCTTTTCGCATTTTCTGTTAAGACATGAATGGCATGAGTACTATTGACGTTATATCAACTGTGTCTTAAATCTCTATTGAGCAAAAGTAATATTGCAATAATTATCGTTATCGTTTTATTGCCCAGCTCTACTGACAAGGTGCTATAGAGTCTTTATTTATATTTCTCTTCATGGATTTTGCCATGCCATGAAATGGCAAAGTGTGTCCAGAGACCGGCTTTGATATTGATTTCTGTATTCCCAACAAAGCATCGCCAAGAGAACCTTGAAGGAAAACACCAGCAATAGGTAAAGTAATAACAGAATATCAAGTAACAGAACTATTTTATGCTAATGAGCAGGCCATTTTTGCTGAATCCATCAAAGAAGCTCAAAACATCCTTCAAATCTACAAGCCATTTTGGACTACACACATCTTATTCTAAAACCATTACAATGGCTTTCAATGTTGATAAGGAAGTAAAGAGTTGCAAGATCTTGGTATGCCTTGCTGACAACTAGCTCAGGAATGTCTATATTGTTGTCAGCTCCAGTGACAATTTGCAGTCCATTGGTACTACACTTGGTGCTGCAATTCAGAAATGGAATGAACTGAAATGTGCTTGTGGACCATCATTTTCATCTATCTACAAATGAGTGAAATTGGTGCTCTTACTGTTATTACTATACAGTGTACAGCTCTGGCAGCTGTCTGCAAATGAAATAAAGGAGATCAGGGTACTATGGCATGGATTTCTTCACAAGATAGTGAAAGAAGGATACGTATGTAAAAGTGTCTCTGAAAACAGAGCAAAAGTTAAAATAGAGCTAGACCGTAACTTTAAAATAAATAATAGTAGACCGAGTGAGATAACAAAGACCCCTCCTATTAAGGAAATCTGTTACCAGCAACTTAAAGAGATGAAACATAATTTTAGAATGGATACTAGTGCACTGCTTAAACAAACTTTGACATCACAAATGATATGGAAGAGGTTTGAGAATCTGTTGGGAGTAGATGCCTAACAGATCAAAAGAAATATGATGTGAATCAGACTTAGTGGTACTGCTGAACAGGACAATGTCCAGACATTAGGACCCCAAGATAAAAGTGATTAAAATGAGGAAATGAATTATAACTGTGTTGGTTGTTATTTTGGATATCTTTTTCACCTTCACTCCTCCTCTCTTTGAGTGACAGAGAAGCCTTATTAGTTTTTACTAGGCTGAGTTTCCTAAGTAGCTGGTTTAGATCACATGAATATTTCCAACCAATTTTCTCTGTAACTGTTAAAGTTGGTGATCCATATGTTCCTAGTGACTTAACCAAACAGAAGAAAACTGGCAACCATGTCATTTTAGTCAGTGTTTTTTTTATTTCTAATTTCTTAAATCTGATGACGTTTCTTTGAACTGATTATGGATTTTGGACTGTTGATTTGACAGACCTTCAAAGATAGTTGAAGATGCTTCCTATTCTAGGAGTATGAAGAGCACTGAGAATATACTGTTCTATTTATCAGCAAACTGAATAAAAAATAATTGACATGGTAAGTAATAAGTGTCCCCTGCAGAGTAGTGGTTTGCGCATTCACCTTACAAGCGAAAGGTCCCTGGTTTGATTCCAGGTGGGGACACAAGCCCCTCTTACCATGGAGGGCTGTGTCAGGAAGGGCATCGGGTGTAAAACCACTGCCAAATTACCAATGTGGATTATCTCCCTTGGTGGAGACTACAAGGAACCAGCCGATGGGTACATTGACATAGTAATTATTAATCAAAACAACTATATCTGTCACTGCAGTAATTAGTAATGTTAGAATCTGCCACCAAAATCCAGTTTTATGACATTAATTTATTCATGGATGTCTGTTAGCCTCTGTAAAAGTGAAACCAAAAGTTGCAATAATATATGTACCTTTCCGCTGCTCCCT
Organism: Etroplus canarensis; assembly: GCA_015106775.1. Taxonomy (NCBI): domain Eukaryota; kingdom Metazoa; phylum Chordata; class Actinopteri; order Cichliformes; family Cichlidae; genus Etroplus; species Etroplus canarensis. Next base: position 16,207 of record VUQH01081618.1, on the reverse strand, counting down.
TGTATTCTCCACCAAGGGGTCGCCACAGCGGATTAATCTGCATTGGTAATTTGGCAGAGGTTTTACACTGGATATCCTCCCTGACGCAACCCTCCATGGTGAGATGGGCTTATATAAACTAAATAATTCTGTTTTGTGTGTTTTCCTTGCAAAAACTTGCACCTATGGAGTTAAGATTGACTGCACACTGGTGTTACTGATACAGTAAGCGTTTTCACCTTTTCCAAGCATCTGCATAGACTGCAACCGTGACCATAGTGTAATATGTCTTAGGTCACAAGGATCAAAAGTGTCAACTGTCTGGTTAATGTGTTGGCGAGATTTGATGATTCCTCCTGTTAAGACATTTAACCTGGTCTTGTGACAGGCTCTTGTTTGCCACTTTCTTTTAAGCCTAATATGACTAAGAGACTGACAGATGGAGACATGCATTCAGGCAGCAGAGCTGATCCTCCTAGGGCAAACAGTTGGGTGGCAAGGGAAGTGGATGTTTTAAGAGAAAAGGCCCTGCAGGTACCTGACAGCAGTCAAGTGAGTCCACAAAACAGAGGAAACTTGTTTTGCAGCTTGGTTTGTTAAGACTGTGTGAGATTTTCCGCTGAAGTGGACATGAAGGAATGAGCAACAGGAAGAAAAAGGAGTGCATTTTTAAAGTCAAGACACATCAGCCAAGTAGGCCAATGTCAGACAGTGCAGTTTTGCAGTTAATTTCTTGGCCTTCCTTTGAACCTTTCTGTGCTGCTGTACAAGAGTCACACTATTAGTATGTGCTGCTATAGAAGGCTATGGGAAATAGATTTGAAAGCATATGTGTATAGTGTACAAACTGTAATAGCTGAAACATATGAATAGTATAGTATTACAAGCAAGACTGCAGAGGTGACCTGCCCATGCCCCTGTTTATTGTAGACCAGTACATATCAATGTGCACTGCTCCCTTAGAAAACAACCTATTTTGGCTCTAATGAAGTCTCTCGACAGGCTCTCACTAGAGCTGGAATGGAGAAAGCATGCTAATAGTGTGCTGTGGCACAGAGAGGATTGGCTCTGGCATGAATTGTGGATTACTGGTCTTGGGGTTTTGTTTTCGGTTGAGGCCCATTGGTGATTGTGCTTGGTCCTGGATTGAAATGGTTTAACTTGGCTGTTGCCTATTTAAGGGGCCATGTCAAGCTCATTACCCTTTAATCACTAATAACCATTAAATGTTAGTCAGGGTTACATTTTACTCCCTCTATCACTAAATGGTTGAGAGAACAAATACACTCCATTTCAATTCCTTCACTCTTGTGTTCTTTTTTCCCCCATCCTGAACGATTGAGTGACTGATGACTTTAGAATGCTCAGAGTGGCCTTGTCACGCCCCATAAACCAGTGAATCAAATTCTATCTTAACGATGTGGACTAAGTGAGTGTGCATGTACTCCCATGCACAAAAAATTGTTGTTACAGTTGTTCATTTGCTCCTCCGCCTTTGTTACTCTTAAATTCAGACTTCAGTATTCATTCACTGTGCAGTGTTTTTAGACAGTAACAGTTTGCAAGTGTGAACAAGAAACGTAAAAATATGCTTGCAAAGCTGGGGCTGTCCAAATAGTTTTCCATGGATTAATAGACAAGAGCATGGTTTGTCAAGATTTAACTCTCACAACAAAAAAGGTTTTGATCTGTTGTTTAAATAATTTGTTGAAGGAATTTTCCATTAAGCTTTTACATACTTGCATACCCCCATCTCTGAACAGTTGAGGGTATGTAATTTCAACCCTTAAATTTAAATCTTAGTCAAAAACGGCATAATTGTCTCTTTCTTGCTTGCTTAGGATGAGTCCTAGAATATTTATTTTTCTGTGACCAGTTTCTTTCTGTGAGCTTTTAAGATCACTGTTATTCTGTTTGAGCTCTGAAGGTGTTGTGAGATCTATGCCCTAAAATCTAAAATGGATCTAAAAAAAAAACTGTTGGTTCAGTTTTAAGGTGTAAGTCACAGCTTCATGCTATTGCAACATAGTTTGTGTGTTTGTTTCTAACGGATATGTATTTTTCAGGGATGTGTATCAGTGGGTTCCTTCTTGTCAAAACTGGTGATTGCTTTCTCAACAATACTTACTTGAGCAGTGGTTGGTTGATTGTCGCATTTGATGCTATTATACTGATGGTTTTGAAAGTGTACAATAATCCCTTGGTACACAACAGTTGTGGTGTATGCAATACTCTATACATAAACAGCATTACAAAATGTCATTGTTTTCTGCATCATAAAGTCTGTATATGCCCCTTATGTTCATGCAGGTGTCCCTGAATTACTAGTGTCTTGTGTGGCTCAAACAGATGTAACAACATCTAATATCCTAGGTCAGTTTGACTTGATCAGCATAAAATATTGTACTGCAATCTTAATGTTATCAAGCTGCCTTTTTTTTTTTTTTTTTTAACTGGGTAAAGAAGTAGAAATACTGAAGTATAATTTCCATGCCATGATTTAGTTCACAGTTCTTGTTTTTCCTTTACTTTAATGGACTTTCTCTTTTTAATGACTCCCTCAGGACCTTTCTTGGGAAAACATTTGCATGCAGGCTCACATACAAGCATGCACGTAGCAGTGTGTGCTGGTGCAGAGGGATTCTAACTCTAACACAGTACATGTCTCACTGTCACATTAAAAAGCCAATTTCTTTTTAATAGCAACAACAGCTGGAGCTGACAGGACCAGTGTGTGCTGATGTAGCAACCAGCTAGTTAGTTGTCCTGCAGTTTAAGCCCGGATGCTTGCCTTGTTACAGGAAAAGAGAATAAGATGGTTTTAGGGGAGGGGAGGGGAGGGTGAGGAGAGGCGTAGAAAAATGTAGCCTGTACACTCCGAGGCAGTTGCTGGACATGTTTAGGTGTTGTGTAATGTGAAATGCCTCAGCAGTGTGCACAGGTTTAAGCTGAAGGGGAAAAATTGTTATTATTAGACAAGATAGAGGGTTTTGAAATGGCACCCTTATTGCACTATATTAACTTTCTTGCACTTATACTTGCTCCTTCTGCCTCACTCTTTCCTCTAGAGCACCTGGTTAAGTCCCAAGAGATGGCTGAATCTACAAGAGTACCAAAGCAAGAAGCTGATGCAAGAGAGTGGCGTGGCTGTCCAACGCTTCTATGTGGCTGACACAGCTTCTGAGGCACTGGAGGCTGCAAAGAGACTCAGTGAGTAGAGGACACACACACACGATTCACCTATGTCCACAGCAGTAGAATGCCTTGTTGTTTAATACTGATCTTAAGACATCGGAGGTAATGCTCAGTCTTTCATTTCACTGTTACATTAAACAGAAACAATATGTTGGAATTTTCCAAAACAAGATACAGCTGGGAAGTTTATTACTGTAAGGTAAAAAATCCTAAAGAATTAAGTAAACAAGAACTGACTTGGCATTCCAGGCTAATTTCGGGTACTTCACAATTTCCCACACGCAAACAGATGAGGCGTACACATTTAGGTCTGCCTCCTAAATTTATTTGAGATTCTATATTCAGAGATTAGCTATGTGAGAAATAACCTGAAGGGTCTGTGTTATAGTGGTTAGTTCTGAGCCCTGTTACTTTGTTTTACATAATTTTGATGCCTACACATTACAGTACTACAGTAGCTTTTATTACATCCCCTTCTAAATCCATAAGCATTAATAGGGAGTCGGTCTGCCTTTGCAGCTGTAACGTCCGCTCTTCTGGAAGAGTGTCTGTGGCAGTTTTTATACATTCAGAATTAGAACATTTGTGAGGTTAGACACTGTTGGCTGAGAGGAACTTCCTCCCTTCTAAGTCATCTCAGAGGTGTTTGGTGGGGTTGAGGGCAGGGCTTTGTGAGTACCTGTCAAGTTCTTCCACACCAAACTCATCCAATCGTGCCTTTATAGACTTTGCTCTGTACACTGGGGCATTGTCATGCTGGAACAGAAAAGGGCCTTCCCCAAACTGTTCCCACAAAGTTGAAAGCATAGAATTGTGCAAAATGTCTTGGTAATCTGACGCATTAATATTTCCCTCCCCCAGTAAATTTTGCAGTTGGCACCAGGCACTCATTCTCCTGACATTCACCAAAATCAGACTCTTCCATCAGACTGTCACATAGAGAAGTGTGATTTGTCACTTCACAGAACACATATCCACTGCTCCAGAGTCCAGTGGTGGCGTGCTTTAAACCACTTTATCCAATGCTTGGCATTGCTCTTTAGGATGTAAAGCCTGCATCTAGCTTTGCCATGGATGCCCATGCCAACAGGTTTTTGTTCTGATGTTAAAGCCAGACAAGGTTGTAGTTCTTTGCAGTTATTGAGTCAGCAGAGTGTTGCCGGCGTTTATATTGATACTTCATGGCTGTGTTATGCTGTGGTTACTAAACACTTCCACTTTGCAATAATACCACTTACATTTGATTGTGGAGTGTCTAGGAGAGAATAAATTTCACTAACTTGTTGCTATGGTGGTATTCTCTTACAGTACCATGCTCAAATTTAATGAGCTCTTTTGAACAACCCATTCTATCACAAAATATGTAAAGGCAGACTGTGTGGCTAGGTGCTGGATTTTATACACCTGTGGCAATGGTACTGAATGAAATAATGAATTCAGTGATTAAGTGCTGTGGTCCAATGTGTTTGTCCATATAGTGTATTTCAAATTATTTTGAAATCTTTTAAACATGTCCCACACCGGTCTTTATTGTGGAAGCATTTCTCACACACTGTAGTAGAAATTTAGCAACTGCACTTCACTGTATTGTATTTGCTGTTCTTTTTTTAACCACGGATGTACTGAGACATATGCTAATTTCTTAATTCCCCTCTTACTTTAGTGTTAATGAGTTAGTATAATGGTAGATGTAATTGTATTGCTGTACGGTGTAAAACCTTAACGCTTCTGTTTTTGCTGCATGGCTCTTTGGCCCCACTACAGAATGTGCAAATGGTTGTGTTTAATAAGGCTTGAAGTTTTATCGTATTAAATCGCATCTTTGGTGTTTGCTTATGTGTGCCAGCGTGTGTTTTTTGAGTTTAGTGGTAGTGCCTGCTCCGTTTTTCATCATGGCATTCATCCGCACTAATTTGTTTCACAACCTCTCGTATTGAGTTTCTCATGTGTTCCTATTTTTGTATGTGCGTCTTGTTTTTCTTTTTAATTAATTTATAATCCTTGGTGAAAGTTTGAATTATTATCCCATGCAATCACACAAAGCTATGTAAAGAAGTGACCAGAACTCTTATTTCATACTTGCTACAAATGTTCTAAAATAGATTGTATATGCATGAAGAAAGATTGTTCAGTTCATTTTTATATGAGCCTGCACATACGCTTTGTGTTCTGTCCTGTGCCTTCCCTGTTCTAGTTTCCTTTCACACACCAAATTGTCCAACTCACAGTGTGTGTATTTCCACCTCCAGCTTTATATTTTATTCAGTGTCCTCTCCAACTACAGCAGCAGCTTTCTGATAGTGCCTCCAGGTTGGTTGTCAGCCAGCGAGGTGCCACTCTTACTGCTGCCTTTGGGCTCAAGCGCCTGGGGCACTGCTTTCAGTGGCCCTGGTTAAGATGCAGGCAAAGATAAACTGAATAGTGGAAGGAGAATATATATTTTTATGACAGTATCTACAATATATTGCTTGGTAGGAGATGAAATGGAGAGACGGAAAACTTTGACAGAGGAGCTAGAAGGTTAAAATGGTAATTGTTCTGCACTTACACAGCTTCTTTTAACCTTTAAAGCTATTTACAGTCTCTTTGTTATACACTTATTAACAAACAAATTTACACACAGATGGCACTGGAGCTACATGCAAGGTATTTACCTGCCATCAGGAACACCTTGGGGTGTGAGCCCTTGCCCAGGGACGAATTGAATTAATGGAAAAATTGAACTGCTAGCTCTGTCATTCCTACCCTACCACCTGAGCCTTAGCCCCACAATGGGATGGGAAGCCTAATAAAAAACACAGGACAGGTTCAGTGGTGTATTTACTCTTAATTTAGGACTTTCAGTGCTGTTTTTATCTCCTTAATAAAAAGGACCATGAGCTAATGCCATGGCAAGGTATGTTTGTTCATCTGCAATTAACAAGAATTGCTACTTCTCCTAGATTATTGGCTAGATTTTAGTTAAACTTGTGCACAATGATCACCTCATAGGTTTTTACCCAAAATGTGCTCAAGGTCCTATTTGTCATTTAAGGGTAATTTTCCATTTTCACAAGAATAACTACTCTTCTTAAGAGTATTCATCGGGCTTGTAATGTGCCCCATATGCCATATGAGCTTATGGGGCTAAGGTTGGAATTTGAAAAGCAAATCTCTTCAAACTGCCAACTTTACTAAAGACCATACAGTTGAAGTCATGGCTTTAGGACTGACAGAAGTACTTTCATTTTGGAGACTGAGGATGTATACAGAATGTTTTTGTCTTATTTCTTTGTGGGTTTGTATAGATTCCCAATAATTTTAAAACTGTCTGAAACAAAGGAAAGGCTACAGTATAGAGGTAGACTGTCTGAAATTTTATTATGCATTAATACTTTATTTACTTGGAACTAACTAAAGAATTTATGTTGTTCTCCTGTAAAATGTAAAAGCTTCAAGATTTTAAATTTAAATTATTTTATTTGGAGTTGACCAGTAACTGTAATGTTCTCCTGTAAAAGCTGAAAGTTTTTGACTTGTGTATTGCCTATTTTATTTATTCAGAATTGACCTAAGAATTTAGTAGTCCATTTTGTTTGTTCTCCTGTAGGCTTTTGTCAAGTCAGAATTTAGATTTTATTTTTATCTTTTTTAAAAAAAAAAAACTTTGACTAGTTACCTTATGCTTTTCTTCTCCTATTTAAATGATTAGGAAATTAGATGCCAGGAACGCCACCAACTGAAATACAACAAGGTTCTAAAATGTACTTTACAATTCACCTGTTCACACACAGCTTCATACCAATGGTGGTGTAGCAGCCATGTAAGGCACTCGCCCGTCATTGGGAAAAACTTGGGTTTCAGTGTCTTCTCCAAGAAAGCTTTGGTATTTGGAGGAGTTGTAGATTGCATCACCAACCCGTTGACCTCCCCGGCAGAGCTTATTACATGACTGCATTACTGAAACATTCTTGTTCTTATTGCTGGTGGTATCAGAGACAAGTCACGTGATATGTCATCAATGTAAAATTAGTAGCAGCACATTCAATTTAAAGTTACTGTAGCTGTTTGGGTCCACTTAAGTTGTGCTCACATTTTTTGCAATTATTTCCAGTCAGCTTAGTTGACCAATCCATTGGTTTTTAGCAGTTCTTCAGAAATGTTTTGTCCTCTTATCTTCATTTATGCACTAGGCATGCGTTGGTTCTTATCTGTGTGTCTTGCACTTTGTGTTCTGTGACTAACACTGGCTCACTAATAAAGCATGTAATTGGACATCCACATACGCTCCATTTCTTCAGTTACACACTGTCTGTCTTTCGTTTAGGGCATGTTAGGTCATGCATAAATGTGTGAGAAAGTAAAAAAAGATATTAATAATGTTTTTAGTTAAGATCTGTGGTGCTGATATACAGACTGAGACTGCCAATCTGAGTCCCAGGGGATGATAGAAAGGCAGGGTATGGAGCCAGCCCTGGATGAAGATTTATTTCATGGCTTTCCAATGTAGAGGACACATGGTATGGGTCGCTACAGGAGATGTGGGTGTTTGAAGTATCTGAGCTGATCACTAGCATCTCAAATGGATTTCTGTGCTGTGGCAATATCTTGCTGTGAGCCCCTGGTGTACACACAATTGAATGAACTCATCAAGCACTGAAACAGACACAGATGAATGACATTCATGGAGTATGCTTACCTCTGAGTATGCAAACACTCAAAAATTCACACCATTTAGTTTTCTCCCATCTGCTATTCTCACTTAACCATGAAGTGGTTAGATTGACAGTTCAGTTGCAGAAACGCTATATAGAAATGCCTCTCATTCCTCTCGTGTACTGTAGAGTAGTCCAACTTTGCTAAAGTGGACACAGATTGATTTGTTCTGTTGCTGCTGAGGATAAATGGATTAGTTTTCTCCTTTACTGTCAAATCACTAAAAAAAATATATCTAACAAAGACTGTTAATTCTCTTTAACTTAAATGACAACTCTTAGGGGAAAGTTTACATTGCGGCAGATGGGTGATTCATGAGCAGGTAATGGCTCATGGAAAGTAGAGTTTTATTTCTTTGGTGTCATCCTGGGTGAGTCCTGCAAGGGGTTATCAGAAAGTCCCAAGCTGTTGCGATGCCTGCTCCACTGAGACACTGATGGCGTAGCACAGTAACTGTTGCTGTCTGTCCAAACCAACCAACGACCCACATGAACATACGAAAGCTTTAGAGTTTTGTGTTTTGTGTGTAAACCAGGCTACAATTTCAGGGAAAAAATTCACCGAAGTATTTCCTAATTTAACCTTACTATACAAATATTTTGAGAAAGCGTGACTTGAAAAATGTTGTCCTTTGTTAGGGTGTCATGTGTGAGTAGTTATTCTGTTGCCTAATAGTTTAGCTATCGAGTCCCTCTGCCAGTTTGGTTGTATGATAGAGCTGCTTTATTTCGTTAAAAATGCGTTATATTCATCTATTAAAATGGATGGCAAAGGGAATAATTAACGTGTGTGATCTGATGCCACGTGGCATGCAGGAGTCAAGTTTTGGCACCACTTTCATTTTGATATTGACTTGAAGGAAAAATGAATTGTCACATTTCTGTGGTTGTAACATTTAATTAAAAATATATACACTCAGGCTCAGGGATGCATTATTTATCGGGTTTGAGAACCAAAGACTTTATGACCACATAAATGAAAGAGTACTTAATTTCACACACATATTATAAACATAATTTTATTAGTTTGCTAATTACAAAATAAACTTTAGTCAAGTTTAGGTAAATGCACATTGCCCTCTGCAGTGTAATACAGATATCTAATGATGTCGGTATTTGTCAGAATTGAAGTGTACAGTAAAATATACCTTTGTCTGCTCCCTTGTATTGTCCCCAAGGGATCACCACATTGGTAATTTGGCAGAGGTCTTATGCTAGATGCCCTTCCTGACACAACCCGCCATGGTGAGAGGGACTTGTGCCCCCACCCAAAAAATAATACTGGTGGAAATTGAACAAGAACATTTCTCAGTAGACCACTGGTACTTAAATTGTATAACACTATCCACTAATCTCACCTTTGGATGATGCCAACAGATTTGGAACAGAATGTTTTCTTTGGGTATATTTTCATCTGCAAAGCCCTAATATTTTATGACTAACTAAGCAGGCACTTCAAGTCTATAGTGTGTTTATTTAAACTGGATTTAAACTGCAATGAAAATGATTCCCTTGGTGAGTAATATGGACGCAGTTCGATATTCAGGCCCCAGAAATGCTCCCCGATAGGAACGTGTACAGGATTACTCCACTTTTCAATCACAACTCCACATTTCGTACTGCTCAGATATCAGGCGGCATCTCACTGCAACACTGCAGTTTTCCATGAAGCATATTAAACTATACTTGCTCTGTTCCCTCTGGTTTTAATCAGCAGGCCCATCTTGTCCAGATGATTGTCCAAACACCTCACATCCACCACAGTGTCCACTGTAACTGCTCCAGCAGTGAAACTCTGTAGCTCTCCTGGGATTACAGTCTTCACTCTGGACAGTAGACCTGTCAGCTGATGAAGATTCTCTGTTGCTAATAGTGTAATGTCAAGAAAAAACGCCAGTAGGGTTGTAAAATGTGTCTTTACATGGCTTTCAGAACACAAAATAGATGTCACCTTTGCATAAATCCCAGTGAACAAGGAAAAATAAACTTTATTAGGTGATGAAGTCATTAAAATGAAAAAGCTAAAAAAAAAACAAGAAACCCAGCAGTTTGAGCTGCTTCAGCAGGCTGCCACTCAGCATAATGCCAGGAATTTAAAAAAAAAAAAAAGGGATATCACAGCTGTCCTCTTCTGCTTGTCAGCCACCAGCAGCATAGTGGTGTTTTGCTAGTATGTCCCATTGTGACTTTGGGACATCTAACCAGTACTGGACAGATATCTTCCTGTAAGCTATCATAGCTATATATCTAATGCATATATATCTATATCTACATAGATCAGCCAAAGCATCTCTTGTGATTCTAAGGTATTTTCTGTGGTTTATTCAGATCAAGTGAATAACACCAACTATCTTGTTACAGTGCAGTGTTATGACCTCAAGACCTGGCATGCATGTGGATGTTACTTTCGCACATACCAACTACCTAAGCATTTTTGTGCAAAAGGCACAGTACTCTATGGCAACTTCCAATGTGCATTGCCACATGTGTGCAAAAAATCCAAAGGAGTAGATCCAGCCTTCAAACTCACCAGATCCCAATCCAGTTGAGCTTTTACAGGGTACTCCAGAGATGAGAGAGGTCCAGAAAGCCCAACCTGGCAACCCACTAACCCTAAAGAATCTATTGTCAGCATCTTGTACTAAAAAGAGGACACCCCAGAGGTCCTGTGTCCATGCTGAACAGGTTAAAGCTGTTTTAGTGGAGTAAGATTAACTTATACAATATCTGGCAGGTGGCTTTTAATGTTCCCAAATTAATTCTACAAAATGACTGACTCAAAACAAACATCCAGGATAAAGAACAATCTTTAAAAACTACACAGATCAACTATAACTCAGAGATCTGGTGCTGTCTTAAAAGTGAATGTTCACACCAAATATTGATATGATGGTAGGGTTTTTTTTTCCTGCTTACTGCACTTTATAAAGTCATTTAAAAAGAACTTTATAGTAAGATGTTTAAAAGCACTGTTTCTTCTTTTCTTGTTTAAGATCTCAGGGTAACCCCAGTAATGAATATAGATTTTGTGTTTGCTTTCGAAGCAGATCTGCATGGCCATGCACACAAATATATAAACACATACCTGTGCCCTGCTACTGCCAAAGAGAATATGATTATGCAGTCCACTTTGTGTGTCGCCACCCGCCTGACAGATGCATCTGTAGAGCAAATCTTGATGGATTTTCAGTCTGAATTCTAAATCAAAACCACATTTTCCCTCTCTTTTCTTAGTACGAGCCCTTCATGTCTGCCATTTCTCCTGCCTCCCACAGAAATCATTCATTGACAAAGCAGTGATGGAAGAAAACATTGGTTCGGATTCTTATCTTAACCGCATGCTGAGCCCGTGTGATGAATGGGTGCAACATACATTTGTGTATATGTACACCTCATATCAGATGAGATGGGAAAGTGTTCTTCTTTACCATTGTCATCTTCCTGACTTTTCTTTGACAAATTTTGCTGCAGTCATTTTCTGCATCTTTCTTTTTCCCCTCTTGTTTTCAGGTTTCATGCTTACCTTAATTTTTTTTTCTCACTCCCTGCTCACCTCATTCTCCCTCTGCTGCTCTTTTCTCCTTTGTGCTTAGCACAGCCTCACTGCCAGAATGACAATTAACAGAGGAAGGAAACATTTTAATTTATTTCACTCTGCTATGAATATTCAGTGTAAACAGTTTTTTATGCATGGTTGTCAAATCTCATGTGTGCTTATTAAAAGGATAGTTGGTTTGATATGTTGGCTTACTGAATAATAGCAAGCTACCTTGACATTAGCCAACTCTTTGATGAGGCAGGTGTGTGTGTGAGTGTATGCAGGTTTACATATTTGGTTATTCTAGTGAATTTTATGATGCTGTGTGATGGAGAGGGAACGAGAGAGATCTGTAGGATCTTCTCAGTTCACAAACACAGCCACATCAGTGTCAGTCTACCACAGATTTCTCTCAGAAGTTGACATGCTTAAAAGTGCTCAGAGATTGTCGGTTGAGGTAAACATCAGTCCCTGAATCAAAAACATAAAACATTTTGTTGGCTTTACTATATATAGTGGTTTATTTTTTTTCTAGAAGCAGATGAGTCTCTTGTTTTGGTCACTGGGGTTCTTCAAGATATGCTTTCATCAAATGAAGTTCATATTGTGCCTTATGTCTAATATAAATAAAAGTAGCTCAAGGCTAAGGATACTGTTTACTGTGTGTTACTTAGTGTTTTCACTCCGCTCATTTAGTCGTGCTCTCTTTCGCTGCTCAGATCCCCTCTACACTTCTTTCCTGTGACCAACAAATCGCGTGCTTTTTATACAGCGGTGACTTAAAGGGCAAATGAAACGATTTCAGAAAATGCATAATTGGATTAGCAGTGCAATTTTACCCCTAAATGTTTGCATACTTGTTCAAAATATGTTTTTAATTATGAGTATTTTGAGGTTTTGTACTGTCCAGAAGCAACCGTTGCTTTCAAATCGCTGCTCGGCTGTTTCAGTCCACATGATGTCAGTGTTGCCACACAGCTCAGGGGCGCTCATTAAATTCTGTGTAAAATGGACAAATTTTTCTGTAGCATCGTGGGCCTATGCATCACGGTAGACTGTAAAAATGTGACAGGAATGGGTCTGGCAATGTTCAAGTTCCACTGGAGCCATACAGAAAAGAAACTATGAGCTCTCTGGATTACAAATGTTGGGAGGAAAGAGACCTGTAGAAGCGGTCTAAGCAGTTCACGGACAGCTTCAAAAAAATCCCACGCTGGCCAAACAATCCAACAACCCCAACAAACGGAAAAAACCAAAAGGAGAAGTCTAGCAGTTGCAAAGCTTCAATTCAGTTTCATTTAATAGGTAATGACAGTTATATTTATACATATATATTTCTTGAATTTACGTATTTTACTTGACGATCATGCTATTATATACTCAGAATTGCTTTTAAACGTTAAGAGCATCTGGTGCAGAATGTCACACACGCGTGTGTGCGGTACACCGCTGTCAGCTGGTGACAACTTGCAGTAGTCAAAGACTTATCATAATTAATTTCATATATGGTGTGAAGAATATCTCTTACCAGTCCAGGTTTTGGTGTGGTTGATCACCTTCCTCTGCATTAATATTCGCTGGCTAAGATATGTTCCTCCTCATATCTGCAGTCTGCATCCGAGTCACCTCAGGCTCATTTAATTCGTCCTGGCCGGCAAGAAAGCTCGCCATTTCAGGGATACAGGACCAGTGACCAGCACCCACAAGACTGACTGAGTGACCCAGTCTGGCACCTCTGACGTTTCACGATGCACAAGCTTGCGAACGCGTGTGGCAGCACTGAGCTCGGCAAATTCTGTAAAAAGTGTGAAATCTCCAATATATTTTGGTTTTATCATTAGTTTTCTAATAAATATGGTCAAAAAACATGTACCACATGATAATTTAAACTATATACTACTGGAAAAGTAACTTTTTTGTGATTTTTGTCAAAATCGTTTCATTTGCCCCTTAAAGTTTATTTTGTCACGTTTGCTTTAATGTTAAAACTTAGGCTTTACAGAGAGCATTACAGTTGAATTTTGGATACTAGGATTGTAACAATTCAGTCAGTCCATTTTTACTTCATGCTCTATTTTTGGCCCACAATTCTCTTCATATCTCGTTTTGGGCTGCGGAGAAGGTGGGTGACTTAAGATTAAAAGCAAGGGAAAACATTTTTTAGCTCATTAGGCAGAAGGACTGATGTTATAGGTTTTTTTTATGGGATAATAATGTATTGAACTAGGTTAGGACTAGGTTAGTCTCTGCAATACAGCCAGCCAAAGAGAAGAAAACTTTCTCTTACTTTCTGTACTTCACACATTACACAGTACGTCATTGATGTTCTGGTTTGTCACTGGCATGATCGCTGACTGTGACTAGATCATACAAAGAGTTCATTTTCCTGTCTTCCAGTTAACTTCTTATTTGAATTCTCTTTAAACATTACAGCGTTCACCAGACTATCATATGCTAACCAGGCTGTAATCCCCTACATCTCCATATGCCAAATTGGCATATACAACATAAACACTTCAAAGCTCTACCTACAGTGCTTAACAGATTTATAGACCACTAGCCAATATAAGGTTTATGCCACAGCTTGAATTAACAGCATTGGTAATTACCAAAATCATTTTTTTACGTTTCTGTAATAATTAATATACTAGTATGTATAAACTCTTTGATGGAAATGATATTTTTAAAGCTAAAAATATAATTCTTATTGTTATCCATGATTTTTCAAATTTACTGTTTTGCAAAAACAGAAGAAATAGTAAAGCACGTAATTATTTCCTGATGAAATATAGTTATTTACTTGCATTCCTAAACAGAAAAATTAGTTTTAGTGGTTGAATGTTATACTTGATGAATTTCTGACTTGTCAGAGAAGCCCAGTGAGCCGGCTCAAATTTGGGTGTGAAAAGGTGAATTCAATTTGAAATTAATCATTCCTGTTAAAAATGATAAACGCAGAGAACTCAGTTAAAAAGAGAGACTCTGCATTAAAGCACTTCTTGATGATCTTTGTCATTGTTATGATGGGTGGTCTTATAAATTTCGATAAGCACTGTATATATTTACAGTATTTTGTTTACACCAGCACTTTCATTTAAAAATGTTTAGTATCATTGATTTTGTAGCTGTTAGTGCCTCTATCAGATACAGTGTATGAATTAAATATGGAGTAATTGATTATATACTCGTTTTTTTAGCTGCTGTAATGAAATGCATACCATGTTGGTCAAGCAGCCAATTTCTGTTATGATCACTGCAATCATCAGTATTAGTACTGTGTGGTAGGTAGATTTTGGACTTGTTTGGTCCTCTTTGTATCAACTGTGTTTAAGATTTTTATTACATATTCAATCAAAATGTGCTGCATCATCCAACCGGCGGCATAACGTTAGTGATAATGGCATGAATTGGGAAACTAAGAATGAATCTAGTCTTGTGTACTTTGGTGCATAGGTGATTTCCTGCATAGCAGGTTTAATTTTTTTTAACAATTTCTTCAAACAAAATTGGAACAAGTGACATTCAGATATGCAGGAAACGGAAAGTGAGGTCATATTTCAAGCACGCTTTAATGAGTCACTAAAAAAATTCATTTGACTCCTGATATTTTGATTTGCTATTTGCTTGTAATGAGCGATCAAATATGTAAATTCTTAAAATGAGTCTGATTAGAGGAAGGTAGGTGGTACATCAGAGTGGTTCATTTGTCTGAAACTGCCAAAGTCTCATAAGTTCCGATATAGCACACGCTCACACTTTTGCTGGCGATGTGAATGGTTCTGCTTCCTCTGGCAGGGTGCAGAGAAACATTTACACCTCCGACTGGGCCTGGCGCTGCTGTATGAGATCATCTAGAGAGTACCATATGCTTTTCCACCAACCCAACACTCAGCCTAGCCTGTACCATCTGTCACATAAATGCACTTCCCCACCACAGGGATCACCACAAGCTATTCTGAGGACTTCCTTGTCCATCCATGACGCATCTCACCTGGGTTCTCCCTCATCCTCCCCTCTTACCCATCGTGACTTACTTATTTGCCAGTGGAAATTCTGTGCTGTGCTACCTCAGTTTTTTTCATACTGGCTTATGTTATTTTTTTTAATCAAAAAAATAAGCAAATAAAATCTCTGATGCTTAAAAATTTCAGAAAAATAATTTATAAGCGATTATGGTATGTGTTAAAGTTCAGTTTCAAAAGTACTTATAAAGACAGAACTATATTAAGTCATTGGACTAAAACGGATTGGCAAGGACTTTGTTACAAAAGTCAGAAAATTCTTATTCAGTTGATGACAGCTCCAGAGCTGATGAATTGTGCTCCTCTTACAACTGAGGATTTAAAAATCAAGTAACAGATTAGGCTTAGGTGGTATATATTTTTCATACCTTCCTGACATTGAATTTACACTAAATGATGGCATTTGTCATTGTAGGTAGGTATGTGACCAATTATTTGGCTAAATGATTAAACTAGTTGTCCAGAAACACTGCTGTCAAACTAATTACTAATATGTCGCCAATGTAGAGCATTGGCTGCATTACTTCACCACTTGTACCTTACTGGTGCTCTACGGACTGTCTCAGAAACTAAAGCCATGCACCACAGTAGACACAATGAGCAGAAGAACAGATTTTAGTCATTCTTAGTTTCATAGCCTTACTACTACCAGGTTGGACCCCTTTTTTTTTTTTTTTTTTTTTTTTTTTTTTTTTATTTTTTTTTTTTTTTTTATTTTTTTTTTTTTTTTTTTTTTTTTTTGGTTTTTTTTATTTTTATTTTTTTTTTTTTTCTTACTC
>VUQH01081615.1:0-10264 GCA_015106775.1 Etroplus canarensis | reverse complement strand
GCATAGACCTTCATGAACAAAGGCAAAATCCTACTGTAATGACTCATATGTACTCAGACCAGCCTCTGCACACAGTCCAATGCATCAGAAAAAGGAACCGAGGAAAAACTTTGCGCTCTATATAAACCAGTTTATCTTCACTTACGGAAATTGAGACAAGCTTCAAATTATTATATACAATGTTTTATTATAAACATTTAGGCAGCGCCACAGTGGTCTGACCTGAAAGCAGAAGCTGGCCTTTTCCTTTCCCTTTGAAACTGGAGGAAGCTGAAGGAAGTCACCACATACGATAAGCTGGATGCCTCCAAATGGCTCAGTAGACCTCCTCACCGACCTGCAAAAAGTGCAGGGAGCTGCGTGTTACTAAAGATAAAGTAACTGTCTACATGTATACATTGAGAAAATTCTTTTGTTTTTTGGGGATTTTTTATACAGATGAGGTAGTGCAGACCACATACACAGACCTCATCAACCTATTGACTTGACCCATGTGTGCAAGTTGTTTTTAAGCCAAATTCTTCATTACTTTGTGTGGTTAGAGTTAACTTGAATGTGTAACAAAGTATCCTAAACAAGACAGGAAACAGTATCAGTAATGGTTATTTTATGAAACATGATCATTATGTATTCATTATAAAGTCTTCAATCAGTGACCCTGTAGTGTAGTGGTTTACACCTTTCGCCTTACATACAAAAGATTCCTGGTTTGGTTCTGGGCAGGGATGCAAGCCCCTCTAGCCATAGACAGTGTCTCAGCCAAATAACTGATGTGAATCAATCCATTATGGTGATGCCTTAGGGGAATAAAAGGGAGCAGCCCTTGTTTAAAAAGTCTTTATTCACTGCTTATGGGTCATACACTACTGCAGATTTCATTTTAATTTATTAGGTGCTGCTATTAAAAAAAAAAAAAAAGGATCCACTTGGATTTAGCTATACCAAATCCAAATATTTGAGATGCACACACTCTCTATAAGCTCTGCCAAAGAGTGTGTAAGTTCATGTTTTGAATTAAGATGGCACCATAAGCCTTCTATTTCTAAATAATATCCTCACCTAGCTACTGCCTCAAGCTTGTCAAAGAACTGAGCCTCCACCATGGAAATCTCATCAATAATGAGGTGTCGACAGCTAGTCCAGTGCTGCAGCACTCTGGGCCTCTGAGCCAGCTCAAGGCACTGCTCCAGTGGGGCAGAGCCTGAGCCAATACCTGGATAGAGCACAGATTCAGAGAATGGAATAAAAGAAGAATGAACACATATGAATAATACCTACACAACTACTCAGCTCATGTCCTCCTGAATATTAAGATTTAATTACAAACGTCTGTTAAATGTGGAAAAACTTCTGAAGAACCTATCTCGAATTTAAAGATTCAAAAGCTGAAATATGCCGTCACACATTTGCTCACCAGCCATTTCATTAAGTATACCTGTTGAGCTGCTCATTAAACAGATGCGACCTGAGTTTGAGGGGGTAACATGGACCCCCTCAAACCCCCCGCTAACATGGACAATACTTTAGCTCACTGATGACAGGTATGCCAAATCGAGCTGTCAGGCTATGACTGCTAAGTTATGAAATTTAGATGCAAAAAAATGCAGACAAGTATATTCTAACTTACTAAGGTATATTGGTGAAAATTATTGTACTATATGTGCAGTGTGGTAGGTGTATTTTGGCGATAGGATTGAGACTTCTGGGACAATTTTTTAAATCTGTAGTATAGGCCGAGTGGTTTTATAGCAGTGAAAAATGCATATTTATACATAAGTTTAATATTCTGCATTGGAACTATAATATTGTCCCAATGAAAAACATTTTATAGTGAAAGCTTTGCCCAAGAATAACATTCAAAAGTTTGAGGAATTCTAATTCTATAATGTGAAAGCTTTCAAAATTGATGTTGTTAACATATTATTGGTATACTGTCAGGTTATTTATAACATAATGGTGATGGACACTGGTCGGAGGGGCCCCTTTTAATTTTTGAATAGGGCCTCAACAGATTCTAGAATCACCCCTGCAAATAATCATTCGTTACAACCAAGGTTGACCATGTCCAGCCCTTTTTGACCACAGTGGCTGCTTCTAGCAAAATATCGAGCAATGTCACAGAGCTCAAATAATTTCAAACTGGTTTCTTGAACATGACAATGAGTTTGCTGTACTCAAATGGCCTTCACAGTCACCAGATCTCAGTCCAATAGAGCACCTTTGGGAGGTGCTCGCAAGGTGTATCTAATGAGGTAGCAGGTGAATATACAATGCCTGTAAAAAGTATTCACCCCTTTGGATGTTTCACCCTGTTATTGCTTTAATAAATGAAATCATGGTCAATATAATTTGGCTTTTTTGACAAAAAGTGTGCAAAAAAACCAAAAAAGCTCATTGAAAAGTATAAGTCAGGCGATGCTACAAAAAGATTTCCAACTCACTGGACATCCCACGGAGTTCAGTCAAATCCATCATTAAGAAATAAAAGATTTATGGCACTTGTCTAAATCTGCCTCAAGCTGGCCATCCTCACAGAGTGACCGGGCAAAAAGATGACTAGTGAGGGATGCCACCAAGACACCTGCAACCACTCTGAAAGAGCTAAAAGATTCAGTGGCTCAGATGGGAGAGACTGTACATAAAACTGTTGCCTAGCTTCTTCACTTGTCAAAGCTATATGGAAGAGTGGCAAAGAGAAAGCCTCTGTTGGAAAGATCTCATATGAAATCTCATGTGGAATTTATCCACAGGCACGTGGGAGACTCCAAGGTCAGTTGGAAGAAGGTTCTTTGGTCTGATGAGACAAAAATTGAGCTTTTTGGCCATCAGACGAGACGCTGTGTTTGTCAAACACCAAACATTGAACATCACCACAAACACACCATCTCCACCATGAAGCATGGTGGTGACATGATCATGTCGTGGGGATGCCTCTCAGCAGCAGGCCCTGAATGCAGAAAAATATTGACAAATCCTGGAGAATAATCTGACTCAGTCTGCAAGAGAACTAGGGCTTGGGAGAAGATTTATTTTCCAGCAAGACAACGACCCCAAGCATACAGCAAAAGCTGCACCGAAATAGTTCAAAGATCTGGGCTTTGACCAAGGCAAATCTTAGATCTCAATCCAATCAGGAATTTGTAGCTGGATTTGAAAAAAAGCTGTTCACGCCCAGTTCCCAAGCAAGCTGACAGATCATATTCACACAGACTCGGTGCTGTGATTGCAGCCAAAGGTGCATCTACTAAAAACTGACCTAAAGGGGTGAATATTTATGCAAATGTTTATTTTACCTTTCATATTTTTAATTAATTGAGATTAGTTTGTAAAACTCTGCTTTTACTTTGACATGAAAGAAGCTTTTGTTTCCAAATTCTAGTCAAGAAAGCCAAATTATAATGACCATGTTTTCATTTATTAAAGCAATAAAAGGGGACCAAGAGGGGTGATTACTTTATATAGGCATTGCATATTGAAATGGTAAAAAGCATCCCTGTAGTGTAAAGGTTTACACATTTGCAAATGGTCCCTGGTTCAATTCCAGATGGGAACACAAGCCTCTCTCACCATTAAGGGTTGCGTCAGGAAGAGCATCTGGCGTAAAACCTCTGCCAAATTACCAGTGTGGTTTAATCTGCTATGGCAACCCCTTGGCGAGAATAAAAGGGAGCAGTTGAAGGTACATTACATTACATATACTGAAATGGTAAAAATGGTTCTAATTAATAGAGTAAAGAATAAAAGAAAAGGCCACTGATAAATAAAGCTAAAGTGATTACCCACATATATCAACTATATGAAATTTTGCAATTTTCCTTTGTTTTAACTGAAAGTGAACATGCATGTTTGAGTATGGACTGTTAACCAGACAAAACACAATGTCAAGATGGATTCTAATTGCCATTGTAAACACATTTTGAAGATTAAATAATTTTTCAACAAAAGGATCGGGAGAATAATTGCTTGTGTTTTTATTCATTTTCCATTTTAATTTCAGGCCAGGCTTTTTATTGAAACCTGCAAATCAACCAATTATTGTGTAATCTTCAGTAAGACTTGTGGATGTTGTGGGAAATACAATTAACTTTACTTGTCCCCAACCACCATTTACCAGATGATTCTATCAAAACACACTGTTACAAAATATATTCAGTCACTGAGGCACAGAGGCACAATGAATGACTGACCAGCAAAGCTGTGTAATGTTGTTCCTCCAATGTGACATGCAGCTACTCCCGTGCTGGCTGTGGCAAAAGTGCTCTTTGGTGGGAGAGATCCCATGATTCTCTTGAGCAAGAAGGATTTTCCTGTACCTGAAAGCACATACACACAAACAAAAGAGCTTAGACCAGACAAGTTCTCACAAGATTTTTCCAGAGGTGCCATTAAATATTTACATCAGGTTGAGTTGATGAAAATGTCATATTTATAGAAGACAAAAGCCCGTTTATCAGTAAGATGCAGTCTGTAATTTACAACCCCAATTCTAAAAAGGTTGGGACGCTGTGTAAAATACAAATAACATAATATAATGATTTGCAAATCTCAAACCATTGTGCATTAATGCCCGTGGTACTGGCCACTTGCAAGTGTGGAAAGGCACGATCAGTGCTGAAAGCTACATACAGGTTTTAGAGCAACATATGCTCGCCTTCAGATGAATCTTTTTCAGGGAAGGCCTTGCATATTTCAGCAAGACAATGCTAAACTGCATCATGCAGCCATTACAGCAGCAGGACGGAAGGTGAAGGAAGTAACCACATATAATCAGCAAGACTGGCCAGTCCAGCATCCAGTTTAAGAGTGTAGGTGCTGGACTGACCTGCCTGCAAGACGCTTCACCAGCTGAAAGCATTTGGTTCATCATGAAAACACAAAATACCACAAAGACAACCCAAAATTTTTGAGCAACTGGAATCCATATATCAGACAAGAACAGAATATTCCTCTCCCAAAGTTCCAGCAGCTGGTCTCCTTCCAGATGTTTACAGGTTGTTATTAAAAGAAGAGGGGATGATACACAGTGGTAAATATGGCCCTGTCCCAAAGTTTTGAGATGTGTTGTTGCCACCAAATTCAAGATGAGTTAGTATTTTTCATCAAATAGTAAAATGTCTTGCTTTCAATAAAATATTGCGTTTGGGATTTGCAAATCATTGCATAATTTTTTTTAATCTATAGTTTATACAGCTTCCCAATCTTTTTTTGAATTGGGGTTGTAGTTAGCCGAAACACACAATATCTCAGAGTGTTGCTGTTAGGCATAGCCATAACAGAAACATTAAAAACTTCATCTTCATACAACGTTTACCTGCACTTCCAGTGAAAAAGACGTTTTTGCCATTCAGCACTGCACTGAGAACAGCAGCCTGCCCTTTATTTAGTTTGCGTGTCGGTAAAGAGAGGATGGGTTTCTTACTTGGGTTGGCCTTCACCTGTAATAAACATGATATCTACTGACATCTTTTTCAAGTGCAAGTCACAGTGTGGACAGAGAGCATTTATTTAGAATTAAAGTAGGCAATAATTCTACAGCAGTTTGTGACAGTTTTAACATATCAAGTAACCAGACTGTAACAGTAAATAAGTGGTGTTCAGGTGCTATGTGTACAACTCACTGGGCTGAAGTTACAGTCACTCCTGGATCGTTTGACCTGCTGTCCTGTAACTGCTACAGTCATCCTATTAGTGCGGTCTGCCAGTCCATTAGAAGCCACTTTATTTCTGAGCTCATTGACTTTCTGAATATCTTTTTGCTGCAGGGGGCTGATGGTCTCAAAGCTGCGGGGCAGACAAGCCTTGAGCTTCTCTCGGTTACTCAGAGGCTTGCTGCTCTGCCAGGCCTGGTGTTTGATGCTCAGGGTTTTGAGAAAGAGGCTCAGCTGGTCAGGGGGACAGTTAGATATGAGCACCTGGACGTTTTCAGGGAGCAGTTTCACGGTGCATTTCCCCTCTCTGGCAAACTTGGTGAAAAGTTTGAACTCCTTCAGATGGTAACTTTGCGGGACTTTCCCGTCGTGGACACGCAGGATGATCTCCTGGAACTCATTCCGGCCCAGAATAACAGAGGCTTTGCGGATGACCTGTCTTCGGGTGGCCTGTCCAGAGTTGTTCAGCTGCTCCACTGTCACGCAGCACTGCAGCTGGGCACCGTCCTCTCCTGATAACATCGCGGCAACTCTGTGCTAAAAACAACATTTAACATTAGTTATCAAACTTTGCCCCTGAAGAAGTACATGAAGAGGAAAAAAGTATGGCTTCATAATTAGGCTCAAAACTTTCCTTTTTCACAAAATTATAGACTGCAATATGTTTAGGCTGCTGGGGGGGTGGTTCTTACGATGTGCCTGGCATTTCTTCTCCCACCCACCTCTTTTTACTCCCCATGCATTTATTTGCTAGAGCTGCATGTCATTAAATTTCATCTTCTCTCTCCCCTCTCCTTCCCTTCACCCCCAGCTGGTGGACGGCGGACTCCCTGAGAATGGTTCTGCCAGAGGCATCTTCCTGTTAAAAGGGAGTTCTTCCTTCCCACCACTGCCAAGTGCTTTATTATTGGGATTTTCTCTCTAATATTGCAGGGTCTTTACTTGACAGCATAAAGCGCTTTGAGGTGACTTTTGCTGTGAATTGGGGCTATAAAAGTATAATTTACCTGGCCTAAATACATAAAGTGTATAAAGGGGAAATATGGTTTGGTATAGGCTGAACTAAAGCCCAGTATTACTGCAGCTGTGCTTCTTCACTCAGTAAACACAAACATCGTTATGTCTTTGATCAGGATTGAACAATTAAAGTTGAACACACAATTCAAATTTGAATCAAACTCTTACCGTCGTGGTTAAAAGGATGTGTCCGAACCTTTGTCTTCCTCAGCTGCTTCTCCGCTTCTGAACTCAGAACACCGATTTTCAAATTGTCAGAGCATGAGATCCGCCAATGGCAGAGCGGCGCATCTGGCCAATCAGAGAGGGGAGATTTAACATCGCAACCAATGAGAAGACGAGAGGTGACGCCCCATGCACGCAACAACCAATCAGGCAGACCGGTGCCACGACGTCATATTTGCGTGAAATGCACATGGCTATCCGGAAACTACAATGAGGATTCAAAAACGCCGACAATACCCTCACAACAAAGCCGCTGGTCTCGCTTTAAAGTTAACCTAAAGTATGTTGAACAAAGTGTAAGTGATGCAGAATCAAATGTTTTAATCAATTCAGTATGGTTGGTGGTTAAATTATTTGAATTTAATTACGTTTGTGATAAGACATGGTTAAATGGTAAATGGTAAATGGTGTGCACTTATATAGCGCATTTATCTACCTTATTTCTAAGGCCCAAAGCGCTTTACAGTTACACTCACTCACCCATTCACACACACATTCATACACCAATGGCGGCAGAGCTGCCATGCAAGGCGCTAACCAAGCCTTCAGGAGCAACGTGGGGTTAAGTGTCTTGCCCAAGGGCACATCGACACATGGGGCGGCAGAGTGGTTAGAGTTCACTGGGTCAGGATATCACAGGGGTCGCCAAACTTTACTATCAAAAGAGACAAATTAGAAAAATTTTTGACTAAAAAATTCTGCATGGAGCAACCAAACATATTTAGGCCTTATAATGAAGGTGACACAACCTGTTAAACAGAAACTGAAATCTGGCCGAATAAGTTCATTTTGTCTTCACTTCAACTTATTATAACTTTCTCTTAAAGACAATTCTTTTAGTATGAGGCACGTTTCAGCTATTGTGATCTTTAGTCTTCAGACCTGTAGATTGAAATCTTTTTGCACAGGTATTTACTTTGCAGTGGACCACTAACTGTATTTTCATTACAGTAATGCCATGTTTTTGTTAATTTTTTTTTTTAAATTATGGAACTAAAATATAAAATGTTAACTTTTTAGTTAATCATTTTTATTACACAAAAATGTGAAGTGGAGGAAATTATAGCTGTTTTTGAAAGTTACTTTGAATGTAACTACTGCAAGTAGCTGTGAAGATATGCAGACCACAAATAACACAATAACTGAATTAAAAGTAGTCTACTTTGATAATAATCTAAACATATAGCATCCTGATAGCTTTAAAAGTAGTAAAAAATAGGCAAGTTTAGTTTAATTTTGACTCAAATCCAGCTGTACACTGATATACATTACATTATGGCTGCCTGTCTCATATTGTGTTAGTCCCCCTTTTGCTGCTCCATGGGCATCAGTGAGCCTTGGCCGCCCATAATCCCGTTGTTAGTTCACTACTGTCCCTTACTTGCAACTGGTCCAAAATGCTGCATATCGGCTTTTAGCTGGCATATTCAAGTGAAACCACATATTACCCATACTGGCTTCTTTACGGTGGCTCCCAGTCAGTTTTAGAATTGATTCTCAATTTTTACTGTTAGTTTTTTAAAATCATTGCATGGGTTGGCACCTCCATACTGCCCTGATCTTTAATCTGCACATTCCCACAAAATCATCGAGGTGTACTGAACAGATACGCTTAGATGTATCAAGGTTCAGATTAAAACACAGACGAGATCAGGCCTTTGGAATAGCTGCTCCTACACACATCAGGACCTCCCATCATTAGACACTTTTAAATCTCATTTATAAACCTATTTTTATTTGTTGGCTTTTAAAACACATTTAGTTTGTTGGGATCTGGTCACCCTACTTAACACTGACCTATGAATTATTCAAACATTAAAAAGGTTCCCCAGTTGATCCATTTACTGTTTATTGAAGCCGCATCATAAATGCTCTCAGTGGAAGTGTGGCTGTCAATAAGCTATTCTTGAGAAAGGGAATTGGTGAGAAAAGGCTGAGGTATTCCTTATGGTGGGATGAATGGATCTTAACATTATTGTGGGATCATCTTGACAGAGAACAAAATAAAAGGCAGCCAGCATTCAAAGAAAAGCTTTGGAATGGCCATCGAGAAGCCTGGAAAATTATTTCTGATGACTACTTAAAGAAATGACAAGGAAGCTTGTCTAAGAGAGTTTAGCTTGTGTTGAAGAATAAAGGTAGTCACACCAAATGTTGACTTTCAAGCTTGTTAGAGTGGTACAAACTCTGTGTTTGTCCTGTGTACTGTATTTCCATTCACTGTATGTTTGCACATATTTCAATAAATTGTTGCACCAATTTCACATTTGTCTTACAAAATATAAAGAAGTGAGGGGTAGTGGAAGACTTTTGCACAATACTGTGTGCAAGCGAAGACATACAGAGTAATTAGCAGAGAATGAAGTCACATTCTCTTGGTGTGTTATAAACTGAGTTTCAATATTCAGTCTGTTGGCAGCCAGTCTGGTTCTGTGTACATAAACTGTTTGCCTTCTAAGAAATCAGAATACTTTATTTATCCCAGGGGGGAAATCGTATTGGCGTTACAGATGCACAGTTAAATATAAATAAATATAAATTTGAAATCCAGTAGATATAAAGAAAATTATGATAAAAAATAAATAAAACTATCTGTGTGAACTGAAATATGTAACATAAATAATTCTAAAGTTAAACACTGTATACAAAATGTAAGATATACAACACGAATTTATACAGTTCTTTGTCATGTGGTTCTGTTCGCACCACATGACAAATTTGTTCACTACCATGAGAGTCAAAGTGAAAAGTAAAACATGGATAGCAGTAGTACCCTGCTTTTTTACTGTTCTCCTCTGCTCTTTACTGTAGCTTTTACACACGCACACACAAGACACACAGTAGAGATTGAACACAACTACAAATCAGTTGGCTTGTGGCACATCATGGCTGTTGTCGATAGGATTGAGACTTCTGGGCCCTCTGCTCGAAGAAAGCACCATAAAGTAACGTCATGCTTAAGATGATAAGACACAGACGACTGAATGATTATGTTGATGCAAATGTAACAATACACATGATAAGTGATTTTTGATATAAGTTTGAAGTATTACTCAATGATAATTGAAGTTGGACAAATAAATAACATTTTGAATTAATACAGCTAATGTTACAAAGTAATGTGAAGTGAACTATAACCTCCTTGGATTTCGTATCAAATCAAGGACCCGGCTGGAACTGCCACCACCTACAGGAGCGCCCTGCCCTCTTGTCTTGGCCAGACAAAAGGATCAGGATGTGACCCCAACAAAGAAGATCACCAAAATAAGTACCAAGCCAGCCAGCTAAATTAGAGAGCACTATAGAAAGAAATTATAAGATTGATTTAGTATATATGATTGTTTTAATGCTGTTGCTTGGCCCTTGCTAAATTG
>VUQH01081613.1:19273-31700 GCA_015106775.1 Etroplus canarensis | reverse complement strand
GAACAGAATCAATTTTTGAAGTGTTACTTACCTGGATGATTGAGCATGCATCAAGACGTCATTACTGGTTGTTTCCCCCCGTGCCACCTGTTCATGTCTCCAGGTTTCCACACTCTCTTGCATCACGTTTTGGATTTATGTTCATGGACCTCTGTTGTCATTATTTTGGAATAATAAAGTCTTTTTTCACTCCACGTCGGCTCAGTGGTCCTGCGATTGGGTTCACACCACACTCACGATGCCACGCCATGACAAAGGTCAAGAAAAAACTGTGATTCACTTATTCTAGCAACATGATTAAAAAAAATTCTCAAGCGTCACGACTACAGGACCGCTTCTAATGGTATTTTTATATGACCTGAATTCCAGAAAAGTTGGGATGTTCTTTAAATTTGAACAAAATGAAACCTAAAAGACTTTCAAATCACATGAGCCAATATTTTATTCACAACAGAACATAAATAACATAACAAATGTTCAAACTGAGAAATATTACAATTTTATGCACAAAATGAGCTCATTGCATTGTCCTGCTGAAATACACAAGGCCTTTCCTGAAATAGACGTCATCTGGAGGGGAACTTATGTTGCTCTAAAACCTTTATATACCTTTCAGCATTTATAATTCCCTCCAAAACATGCAAGCTGCCCATACTGTATACACTTATGCACCCCCATACCATCTGAGATGCTGGCTTTTGAACAGAACGCTGATAACATGCTGGAAGGTCTTCCTCCTCTTTAGCCTGGAGGATGTGATTACCAACAAGAATGTCAAAATTGGACTCGTCTGATAATAGAACCCTTTCTCACTTTGAAACAGTCCATTTCAAATTAGTCTTGGCCCACAGGACACAATGGTGCTTCTGGACCATGTTCAAATATGGCTTCCTTTTTGCACGATAGAAGTTTAGTTGGTATCTGCAGATGGCACAGTGGATTGTGTTAACTGACAGTGGTTTCTGGAAGTATTCCTGGGCCCATTTAGGGTCAGTGACACAATCATGCCGATGAGTGATGCAGTGTCGTCTGAGGGCCCGAAGACCATGGGCATCCAATAAAGGTCTTCGGCCTTGTCCCTTACGCACAGAGACATCTCAAATTTCTCTGGATCTTTTGATGATATTATGCACTGTAGATGAGAGTTGCAAAACCTTTGCAATTTGATGTTGAACATTGTTTTCGAAGTATTCCACAATCTTTTTATGCACTCTTTCACAGATTGGAGGGCCTCTGCACATCTTCACTTCTGAGAGACTCTGCCTCTCTAAGATATCCCTTTTGTAGTTAATCATATTACAGACCTGATATCAATCAACTTAATTACTTGCTAGATGTTCTCACAGCTGAATCTTTTTATACTTTTTTGCTTTTTCAGCCATTTGTTGCCCCCGTGCCAACTTTTTTGGGACTTGTAGCAGGCATCAAATTTGAAATGAGCTCATTTAGTAGATGAAGGTGTACAATTTCCCAGTTTCAACATTTGTTATGTTTTCTATGTTCTGTTGTCAATAAAATATTGGCTTTGTCTTAGTTTTCATTTTGTTCAAATTCAAAGAACGTCTCAACTTCTCTGGAATTCAGGTTGTATTCCTGTAGGTCATTGGGAAATTCATGATTTTTCAAATAATAAAATCCTTGCTCTGGTGCCTTTATGGTGGCTTGAGTTGACTTTAAACTCTTTTCAAAGCTAGTCTATGAATTATATTAGTAAATCCCTATCAGAGCCTATCATAGTGAACTCTAGGAGGAATAACAAACTTTGATTGTCTGTGAATTGCTTCTGTGTCCTTGAGTGTCCCGTAAGGCAGCAATAGTAGCTGATATTAATTATAGCGACAGCTCTACAGTCAAAACTGGCACTGAGTTCAAACCTTTTATCTAATTTGTGACAGCAGTTGATATGAATAATAGCTCTCTGCACATAGCTGGACAAAATATATCATGCAACGGGTGGCAGATGACTTTGTCGTTCATTGTTGTTCCCTAATTAGATCTCAGTAGTATACTCCATATCTAAGCCTGGTGCCAGTCCCAACTCTTCACATTCGGACATTTGTTTAGGACCTTTTGGCCTTTGAATGCACTGAAAACTGGTGTTCTTTTGTAACATGCAAGATAAACATGAAAAAGTGTGTTTTAACCCAGTCTTTTCCTAAACCAAACCAAAAAATAGACAATGCTCCCACGTGGGGCATGAACTGCAGTCTTCTGAATGGAAGTCATGTTTAATTCTGATTCTATATGCAGACGTTGTCAGTCTATTAAATAGGAGTGCTGGTGTATAGCATTTAATATTGCTTCAGCCAGTGCTAAAGGATCTGTGTGTGTGTTTCATACAGCTTTAACAAAACAGTAGTAGTTGATGTCCTTGGAGAGAGAATTGACTGGACATCTCTGAGTTAAGCATGATATGGCCAACCAAGTCAAATGCTTCAGGTGCTTTACTTCCTTCACTTTAGCTTTATAAATAAACAATGTACCCGCATGGTTTGTCCAGTTTGTTGCCTAGTTTGAGATGGAGGTGAGTGATATAAGTAAACCAGCCCGATATAACAGATGTTATGGGGTTGCTGGGGCTGTTATTCTGTTTAACTGTCTAACAGTATGTTAGCTCCTGTATGTGAAATAATTACACTTTTTTATTCACATTTGCCATGTTATTAGTGTTGGTGCTTATTGGCATGCTGATCTTCCCAGGGTGCATCAGTTCCTCCCAAAGCTTAGTCAGTTATTAATCCTTCATCTCAGAAACAGGCTTCTTAGCAATTAGCACAAACAAGTTTTTTCTCTTTTGAGTTATTGTTAAGAGTCTATTTTTGGTTTCTACAGTTCATTGTTCTCAAATTACAGTGCAATATTTAGCTAATTCTGATGCTTTCATCTCAGTGGCAACAGGAAGTTTGCTTGATTAAAGCAACAAAGCACAACAACTATGTCATTGAAAGTCCATATACCAAGTGTGCATATACCAAGAGATATAACACATGGAATCTTTTTCTTAATTATTATGCATGAATAATCAAAAGGTCATTAATAAGTAATCAGTTGGGTTGGATGCTGGTGCTGGATCTTCTCTCTTCTTGACTTGATCCCATTTGAAGATCACTGGAAGGCATAGAAGGGAGTGGCTAGTGCCAAAAGTCTTTGAGGCTATGTTTTAGGCAAGCTGAGCTGTAGCACCTGACTCTCCAGCTTGTCACTCTAAAGGCTGCAGTGGGATACACGACAAAAAACAAACATTGCTCAGCTTCCTTTGACATTGTTTGAAGCTACACATGTTGAAAATGCTGCCAAAAAGCAGAGTAAAGTAGCACAGCTCCCTCTTGCTTCAAGCTACAAATCTCCCAACAGCAATGCCAGTGTTGAAACTGCATGTCCATCAGACAGGCTGCTGTGTATGTAACAGCTGATACCCTCAGGATGCCTGCCTGTCTCTTTCGCACTACATCTCCTGACAGCTATTTTACTACATTCACTGGGATCAACTGTGATTATTTCCCCACTGGTCAGGAAACTGGAGGTTTTGCATTTGTGCAAGGTACCTTTTGTCTTGTTAAGTACCTGCTAGCTACAGTGATAAATCGAACTGTGAATGCATCACCTTGAGTGCATAATTCAGGACTTTATGGATGAAAAGCATTTAACAAGGCTACCTAAAATGGGCCTTTAACAAGTTTCTACACCTTCTATGATTTCTGTTTCATCTTTGGACGTGAATATACTATTCAACTGAAGCTTAATTCTGTTTTTGGTACAAGCAGTTAGAAGCAGACAGCTACTGCAAAGACCAACATCCTCTTACTCTAAGAAGACCCACTTAATTGCTTAATATCTCAAATTTACTCAGATTATGACTACAGGGAACAGCTAGAGCCGTGATACAATGTATAAAAAGAAAACCCATAAATTACTTTTTAAATAATAAGCAACAATGATGCACTTTAGAGATTATCAACCACTGATGGACTGATTTCGGTAACAGTGAACTTGGATAACTCTCTGCTGCTAGTTACCCTTTAAATCAGATTGATCTTGTCTTTTGATAAGACATATTTCAAGAATTCCATCCGTCCATTTTCTGCCACTTATCTTGGTCTGTGTCGCAGAGGCAGCAGTCTAAGAGGAGATGACCAGATCTCCCTTTCCCTGGCCACTTCCTCTAGGTCTTCTGGGGGGACACCAAGGTGTTACCAAGCCAGATGATAGGCATAATCTCACCAGCGTGCCCTTGATTTGCCTCTACCTACTCCTACTTGGACATGCCTGAAACAACTCACCTGGGAGGTGTCCAGGATGCATCCTACTCATGAAGTACCTCAGCTGGCTCCTTTTGATGTGGAGGAGTATTGGCTCCCCTCTGATCCCCTCCTGAATGACTGAGCTCCTCACTAGCGCTACAGACTCCTCACTATCAACTAGTGCCTTGGTCGTGAATTGTAGGAAAATGCAGGCACAGCTGGCAAAAGCTTAAATGCCAGTAACAGGGTCTGCCACTGTGTCACAGGCCGTAGGTAAGAGTAGTAAGCTAGATGTACATTGACATCTTCGCTTTCAGGCTCAGCTCTCTTTTCACCACAATTCTTCAGTACAGCATTTGTGATACTGCAGACAATGCAATCTGTCAAACTTCCACTCGTTTGTTCCCTCACTCATTAACAAGACCCCTAGATGCTTGAATGCCTCCACTTGGGGTTACAACTCATTCCCAACCTGGAATAGCACGTCAGACTTGGATGTTCTAATGCTCATCCCAGCCACATTGCACTCTGCTGAAAACCACCTCATTGCAAGCTGGAAAATGTCAGTCAATGAAGCCAACACAACCACATCATCTGCGAAAAGCAGCAGTGAGATCCTGATACCACCAAATCAAAAACCCTCTGTCCCTTTGCTGCCCATAAAAATTCTGACTCTAAAAATTATGAACAGAATTGGTGATGTAGGGCAGTCCTGCTTGAGACCCAACCAACCAGTCTGAGTTTTATGTTTTTATTTATTTTTATAAGAAAAAAATGCAAATGCTTAAAGTTACAAGTCTGATTTAAAGACTTCATTTTCACAACAGCATGCTCACAAAATATAAGTAATATAAAATAGAAAGCAGGGGTGTGTGTGCTTAATTACTCCCTGATGTAAGCAAAGTTTAGGAGCAGTGGTTTTACATTCTGATCATGGATTAAACTTATAAGTCTGACTTGTCCATTTACAACAACTTGTAACTGGAGTAACTGTTATCCTAACCTTGTTTCAGCTGCCATTTTGAATATTGATTCAAACTTTTTTAATTTAAAGGGTTTAGTATTCAGCATGACCATGTATGCAGGGTGAAAAGGCTGTCATAGGTTACTCCTGGCTGCATCACACTGTCTCCCTGATATCTTTGTAAGAATTATTGTGCCTTAAAGTATTGGAAAGAACCAAAAAAATGAAATACACAGCCCAGTTTCATGGTATAAGAAGTGGTTAACCAGAGATGACATGAAGAGTTCTTAGTATTAGGTATATTTAGACCTTTTCTATGATGCAGAGAGAGTACAGAAACACTGTTTTTTAGTATTTAATAGGCAAGAAGCATAGAGCATCTACTTAAATAGCTGGTGTAAGGTTATAATTGGGCTACTTCAAAGTAATTGTACAGCTTTGTTATTTGCTCTAAAACACATTAATTTCCTTTATTGCATTAAACAACAACAAATGGAACAACAATGGAGCCTGGCTAATATACAATTGGTGTTTTCATTGCAGTTGCTTTTAAGTGTATCTCAGCCAGATTCTTGCTACATGTTTCCATCTTTTCTATTTAAGCAATTGCACCTTTATTTCAAAAAACAGTGAGAACCAGTTTTTTGTGGGTCAAAAAATGTGCTCCATCATTATTTTCCCCATTTCTCTCTTTCTTGCAAAATAGAAATCTCGGGAAAATGTTATTGATGTGGAGCTTTGTGCTGAAATAGGTGTGGAAATTTAGAAAATCAGAGATCATAAAACCTCAGAGTACATTACTAATGACTAACTACTTCATGGCATGCTTTGATCTCTGACATATTGTAATGATTTAGATAGTTTTGCCTTCCTTTTTGTCTTTCCTACATCAGCTTAGAGATTTTGCTGATATGACAGTGGAATTGCAGTGAATTACCATCAAATAGTGGTGCAGCCAGGAGTGTAGAAAGATGTAAAAGCAGAATCGAGAGATAGAAAGTGAGAGAGGGTGTCAGAATGATTATTACAGAGCCTGAGCAAATCCTTAGCTTCAGTGATGTCTCGCACATAACTATGCACAAGCCTACCTTAAAATGTGTGCATTCTTTGTGAAGATATACACACTGCATATTTCATCACTGCTGAGTTTTTTATGTAGTGTGTGAGTGTGCTTGTTCTTTGGTGCGTGTATGAACTACTACACAAATGATAAATGACACCATATTTGACACAAAGCTCTCAAATACTGACAGTAAATGAAAATGAATTAGTCTGGACACACCAACGCATTCGCAAATGCACAGCTGCTCTCCTTACAGATGTTCTTTTTCAATCTGTCTTTTTATTCCCTTCTCAGATGACCTCCTTTGTCTCTTTTTCTCTATTTGTGTCCTTCTTTTTCTAACCCCTTTCTCTCATTTTGTCTCTCACTTCCTCTACAAATAAGTGGCATAATATACTATGACGAGTAGACGTTTCAGTGTCAGTGTCTACTCAGTTCAATGCCTTAAACCCATGTCACAGAAAATCACCTGACTGTGCCCTGGGGTTGATGTCATCTTTTCTTCGTGGTGGGCTGACATTTACAAACCCAGTATGATATGCACTCACTCGTAAAATACAGACATGCTAACTTCAGTGCTTTACACATTTTGCTGATGACTGAGCAGGAACAGCTCCCTGAAAGTCACTACGCATGAACGCACTAACATACTTTTCTACATGGGAAATCTCATTATGAAGTAAACTTCAAAACTAGTATAAAAACTAGAAGGGCAGGAGAGGGCAAACATCCACCAAAGACACAATATTAAAAATAGCTTCAAGGTCTAAAACATGAAACCAGCGCAGAAATATTATAAACCTGTATTTATTTACAATGTCTGAATGAATAATGTCTCTGGATTCAAACGAAGTCTGATGAATAGATTCTCTAGAACTCTGGTTTTGTTCAAATCCAGCAATGATAATATGCACTGCTTGCGTTATATAAATAAATAAATAAAATTAAAAAAGTAATGAAAAGTGTTTTGTTGTATCAAAATCAGGTGACTGGCTTGTCCATTAAAGAATATCACTAGGGATCCAGTTTCACTGGCAGCCATAAGTGTTCATACCTCCACCTTGACAAATGATTGTGGTATGCTTCCGATCATAAGCTGTCCCTTTATTTCCCCATACTTATTCTCTCTTTCATTTGTCCAAAGAATTTATATCCAGAATTGGGCAGGCTCTTTTAGATGTTTTCTAGCAAATCTGTCTTTCGTATTCTTAAGTGTAACCAGTGGTTTGTACCTTGTCTACATTCATGAAAATATTTCTTGATTTTAGACTTTGACAATGATACAGCAACCTCCTTGAGAGTGTTCTTGACATGGCTAGATGGAGGTAGGGGTTTTTCTCAGCCATGTAAGTAATTCTATTATGGTCCACTTTAGCTGTCTTCAGAAGCAGAATCAGAATACTTTACTACTACTAATACTTTATTAATAATTAAACTTCCGTGGTCTTTCTGGCTTTTTGGTGTTGCTGAGCTAACTAGTGAATTCCTTCTCTTTAAGACTGCTCAATATTGCTGTTTTGGCCAAGTTTTTGCTATCTCTCTGATAGGTTTATTTGAATTTTTCTGCCTTATAATGGCCTCTTTTACTTGCATCGACATATCTTTGGACCTCATATAGAGAGTTTCAGTAAGCAACTACCAAATGCAAGTTCAAGACTTGGAATCAAACCTAGATCGTTTATCTACGTAGTTTGCCATGAAATAATGAAGGAACAGGATTCATCAAGGTATAAAACTGATTAATAGACACGTTTCCAATTACTTGTTTAACCCCTTGAATTAAAGCTGAAAGGCTGCACTTCAATCACATCTTGATTATTTGATTTAAAATACGCTGTGGTGGTGTAAGTTTAATTATAAAAATTGTAATGTTGAAAAAATTACAGACCTTATGGTATTGTTCGCCTCACCAAAGGCATAAACTGTTGACAGACTTCGGTTCAGTTCTTAGCAGCTGCATGTACTGCTCAACAAACCAATCAACCCAGCTGTCAGTGTTTGTGAAAAGGAAAGCTGAAAAAAATCCTCACCTCCTGGTTACCAGATTATCAAATCATGCTGGCTGGTGAGCTTTGGATGAGGGCTGCTGTAGTCTGCAACCTTAGCCTTTTTAAATTGGAAACAGGACAAGGAGATAATAAATGATCAATATTTCCTTAATGCATGTTGATGAATTTGTATTATTTCTTTTACTTAATCATATCTGCATGTGTAGTGGGGAAAATGAACTCTGTGTGTGTTGGTGTATCTATACGAAGGCCACATAATTGACTTCCGTCTCCATGGAGATGTGGATGACTGCAAGAACCTCTGTTGTGTGGGTTTGTCTAAAGCATGCAAGGTTTTGAGGCTGTTTTTGAAAGTGGCATTTGATTTGAACAGTACAGTTTGAATATTGCATATAGTATGTTTATGGATATTTTGCTGTATTATGATTTCAGGCAGTGATAAGATAGCTTTCATTATTTTCACCTTTAAGAAAAATGTGGTCCTCATCACATAACCTTACATGTGTGCAACTGATATCACAGGAAACCAGGTTTGAATTTCGAGCACTGGGTTAGACAGAATCATCCCTTTTCAGCCTATGGGAAATTCATGCAATAGCATCTACTGGAAAACATCATATGTGAGAATTCATAAACTGTAAAAACAACAAACATCCAGAATAAGAAAGTGAGTCTTGAGGAGAGCACAGAAGTAAAACTAAAGTGAGAGTGTGTGGGGTGGAAGGTGTTAAAGACCACCTGACAGGGTGAGTGGGTGTGATGAGTGATTAATAGAGGAAGGTATAAAGACGGGTCCTCAATCACACACTGAGTGAGAAACTTCCTCAGCTAATTCTTTAATACGACTAAGATTAATTAGTTTTTCTTGTTCTCTCTTTTCACATTCAGTTTTTATTGTGTCAGGATCAAAGCTGACAGAATAAAATCTTTCTGTGAAGAGGCTTGACCTTTTATTTCCCTGTACTCATGCTCATATTCATGCCTAAAAGGTAGCTGTAACTTAAAACCCACAGAGACATTAAAGCCTCTCTAAGCACCTTAAACTTGTTTCTTATGACTTTAACATTTTATCTCTTAATACGCAGTGGATATAGAAAGTGAATTCCCCCTGTTAAAATACCAGGTTTTTCTAATGTAAAAAAGAGACCACGATAAATCATTTCAAAAGTTTTTCCACCTTTAATGTGACCTATAACCTGTACAATCTGATTAAAAAAGAAACAAATTTGTTATGGGGAAAATATAAAAAAGGTACAGTAAAAACAAAATGTGTAATAAGCTGGTTTCATAAGTATGCACACCTTTAAACTAATACTTTGTTAAAATACCTTTTGCTTTAATTACGGCATTTAGTCTTTTTGGGTAGGAGTCTACCGGCATGGCACATCTTGACTTGGCAATATTTGCCCACTCTTCCTTACAAAAGCACCCCAAATCTGTCAGATTGCAAGGGCATCTCTTGTGCACAGCCCTCTTCAGGTCACCCCACAATTTTTTTTAAATTAGATTT
This sequence comes from Etroplus canarensis, assembly GCA_015106775.1. Lineage (NCBI taxonomy): Eukaryota > Metazoa > Chordata > Actinopteri > Cichliformes > Cichlidae > Etroplus > Etroplus canarensis. The sequence goes on along the minus strand of VUQH01081613.1, from coordinate 21,913 downwards.
AGGTCTGAATTCTGGCTGGGCCATTCCAAAACTTTAATTTTCTTCTGGTGAAGCCATTCTTTTGTTGATTTGGATGAATGCTTGTGGTCATATTCCTTTCACCTTCAGCTTTCTACTGGACATTAGAATGGTTTGGGCCAAAATTGACTGGTATTTAAAACTGTTCATTTGTCCTTCTACCTTGACTAAAGCCCCACTTCCAGCTGAAGAAAAACAACCCCAAAGCATGATACTGCCACCACCATGGGTATGGTGTTCTTCTGGTAATGTTTTTACACCAACATACCTTTTGTGGCCAAAAGTTCAACTTTGGTTTTTAATCAGACCATAACTCATTTTCCCCACATACTTTTAGGAGACCTGATGCATTTTTTGTTGTTGTTATGTAATGCTATAGATTTTTTATACCCTTCTCCTGACTGGTACTTTTGAACAATAAGATCCCTTTAGTGCTTTGTCAGATATCTGCCAACCATGACTTTTACTGTAGGATGCAACTGAGTAATAATCAGGAAATCCTACTAGGAGACCTGAATTTGGGGTTAATTAGAGTCACTTTACAGGTACATCTCAAAAAATTAGAATAACATGAAAAAGTTAAATATTTTTGTCACTCATTTCAGAGGGTGAAAAGCATATATTATATAGATTAAATACACATCGAGTTAAATATTTCAAGCCTTTATTTCTTGAAATTTTGATGATTATGGCTTGAACCTAAAATTCAGTGTCTCAGAAAATTAGAATATTACACAAGATCAATAAAAAAAAGGATATTTTGAAAAGGCTTCTGAAAAGTATGTTCATTTCTATGCACTCAATACTTCGTTGGGCAATCAGTCTGTGGCACTGCTCAGGTGTAATGGAAGCCCAGCTTGCTTTGATAGCAGCCTTCAGGTCATCTGCATTGTTGGGTCTGATGTCTCTCATCTTCCTCTTGACAATACCCCATAGATTCTCTATGGGGTTCAGGTTAGGTGAGTTTGCTGGCCAGTCAAGCACAGTAACACCATGGTAATTGAACCAGCTTTTGGTACCTTTGGCAGTGTGGGCCGGTGCGAGGTCCTGCTGGAAAATAAAATCAGCATCTCCATAAAACTTGTCAGCAGAGGGAAGCATGAAGTGCTCTACAGTAAAATATCCTGGTAGATTGCTGCGTTGACTGTGGACTTGAGAAAGCACAGTGGACCAACACCAGCAGATGACATGGCAGCCCAAATCATCACTGTGGAAACTTCATACTGGACTTCAAGCAATGTGGATTCTGTGCCTCTCCACTCTTCCTCCAGACTCTGGAGTGAAATGCAAAATTTACTTTCATCTGAAAAGAGGACTTTGGACCACTGAGCAACAGTCCAGTTCTTTTTCTCCGCAGCCCAGATAACATGCTTCTGACGTCTCTGGTTCAGGAGTGGCTTGACACGAGGAATGCGACATTTGTAGCCCATGTCTAAGATTTGTCTGTGTGTAGTGGTTCTTGATGCCCTGACTCTAGCCTCAGTCCACTTCTTGTGAAGCTCCCCCACATTCTTGAATGGATTTCGCCTGACAATCCTCAAGGCTGCGGTTATCACTTTTCCTGGTGCACCTTTTCCTACCACACTTTTTCCTCCCACTCAACTTTCTATGAATATGCTTGGATACAGCACTCTGTGAACAACCAGCTTCTTTAGCAATGACCTTTTGTGGCTTACCCTCCTTGTGGAGGGTGTCAGTGACTGTCTTCTGGACATCTGTCAAATCTGGCAATCAGTCTTCCCCATGATTGTGTAGCCTACTGACCCAGACTGAGAGACCATTTAAAGGCTCAGGAAACCTTTGCAGGTGTTTTGAGGTAATTAGTTGATTAAGGTGTGACATCATGACTTTCCAATATTGAACTTCTAATTTTCTGAGATGCTGAATTTTGGGTTTTCATTATCTGTAAGCCATAATCATCAAAATTTCAAGAAATAAAGGCGTGAAATATTTCTCTCTATGTGTAATGAATCTATATACTATATGGGGTTCAGTTTCTGAAATGAGTCACAAAAATTATTGAACTTTTTCATGATATTCTAATTGATGGCAGGTGTATAACCAAAAAGACTGCTGTAATTAAAGCAAAAAGTGTCATGGTCGGTATTGTGGACTGGGTTTTTGTGTTTAGTTTTTGAGTTCTGTTCACTCCCTTTGCCCCATGCCTCGCCTGTTTCCTTTGTTAGTGGTCCTCGTCCCTGTCTGCGTCAAGTCTCGTCTTATTTTGGTAGTCTGTTTTAGTCCCTGTCTTGTTTGTCCCAGCTGTGCCCCCGTTACTCGTTGTCGCGTCGTACTGGTTGTCTCCCCTGTGTCTTGCCCTCTCGTGCTCCCTAGGGATTTTTCATGGACTTGTGTTCCTGTGTTTTTGGCAAAATAAAAGCCTTTTACCTTCAGTTGGCTCTGTGGTCCTGCATCTGGGTCCACACCACACCCACGGCATGGAAAACCATGACAAAAAGTATTTCCAGAAAATATTAGTTTAAGGTGTTTACACGTATGCAACCATCTTTTCTCCCCCCCCCCCCCAACCCCATCCCTATAGAGGCTGTGTCTGCTCCCAGACCACCTAAAAGAAATCCACCAAAACTCAGTAAAAAAATGAGTTGACCGTAAAAATTCCCA
>VUQH01081613.1:0-19253 GCA_015106775.1 Etroplus canarensis | reverse complement strand
CTTTTTCACAATATTCTAATTTTCTGAGACACTGAATTTTGGGTTTTCATTATCTGTAAGACATAATCATCAAAATTTCAAGAGATAAAGGTTTGAAATATTTCACTCTATGTGTAATGAATCTATGTAATATATGGGTTTCACTTTCTGAAATGAGTGAAAAAAATATTGAACTTTTTCATGATATTCTAATTTTTTGAGATGTACCTGTATATACACCTTCCTATTATTGGGTCAGACCTCCTTTTGCCTTTATAACTGTCCTATTCTTATTTGCTTAGATTCAACAAGTGTGCTCAAAACATTCCTCGGAGATTTTGGTTTAAACATGTCGTGTTGCTCTTTTGCATGCCTTGGTTGTAACAAATGGCCATTTCAGTTACTATTTCCTTCTGTTGCCTCTGATCTCTGACATCAACAAGGCATTTTAACCCAGAAAACTGCCACTCACTGCATATTTTGTCTTTTTCAAACCATTCTATGCAAAACATATAGATTGGTGTGTAGGAAAATCCTAGTAGAACAGCGGTTTCTGAACTACTCAGACTAGTATGTCTGGCAACTATTGCAGCATAACTAAACCCTAACTATAAACTTTATCAAAAAGGGAAGTTTTAAGCCTAATCTTAAATGTAAAGAGCGTGACTGTCTCCTGAACACAAACTGGGAGCTGGTTCCACAGGAGAGGGGCCTGATAGCTGAAGGCTCTGCCTCCCATTCTAAATGTACTTTCAGCTGCTCCCTTGTATTCTCCCTAGGAGTCACTACAGTAGATTAATCCGCATTGGTAATTTGGACATTTTATGCCTGATGCCCTTCCTGACACAACCCTCTACAGTGAGAGGGGCTTGTGTCCCCACCTGAAATCAAACCAGGCACTGTTCACTTGTCAGGTAAATGTGTAAACCACTACACTACGGGAACACTCTACTTCCTGTTATACTTTTCAAAATTTTAGGAAACAGAAGTAGTCCTAGTGCTCTGAGAGCGAAGTGCTGTATTGGGAAAATATGGTACAATGATATCTTTAGGATTGTTCAAGATTTGTAAGTAAGTAAGTAGATTCTGGATTTAATAGGGAGCCAATGAAGAGCTACCAATATAAAAAAATATGATCTCTCCTTCTAGTCTCCTTCTAGTCCCTGCTTACTGCAGCATTTTGGCTCAACTGAAGGCCTAGAAGTAATAAATGCAGGCACTTTTTAGCATCACTCTGACAGGATGTTTCTACTTTTGGTGATTTTGGGGAGGAAAAAAAGGCAGTCCTACATATTTGTTTAATGTGAGCATTATAAGACATATCCTGTTCAGAAATGATCATGACTCATCATAGTGTCACTGGAGGCCAAAGTAATGCTGTCCAGAGTGAGTATCTGATTAGAAAGAGTGTTCTGAGGCTTTTAGGGCCAAATATAATAACCTGAGTTTTGTCTGAATTTGAAAGTAGAAAATTACAGGCCATCCAAGTCTTTATGTCTTCAAGACATGCCTGTAGTTTAATTAATTGATTTGTGTCATCTGGCTTCTAAATATAGCTGGGTATCATCTGCATGGCAATGAAGATGTACAGTGTTTTCTAATAATATTGCCTAAAGGAAGCATGTATAATGTAAAGAGTATTGGTCACAGTACAGAGCCCTTTGGGACTCCATAACTAACTTTTGTGTGTGAGGAAGACGCCTCATTTACATGCACAAATTGAAATCTGTCAGATAAGTAAGAATCAAATCAGCTTAATGCATTTCCTTTAATATGAAAAGAGTACTCTAGTCTCTGTAGTAAGATGTTGTGGTCGACTGTATTGAACGCTGCACTGAGGTCTAGGAGAACAAGCAATTGTTCAACAGCAGTTGAACAGCTATGCCTGATGAAGTGACTGGTGGGGGTATTTTTCCACATTAAAAAAGTAATCCCAAAATTGAAACCCAAATAGTTATGTTACGTCCAAACAGTCGAAGACTGACTGTTACCTTTAACAACTGCATTTAAACTCCATCTGTTTTTTCACTGTTTGCATTGATCATGCACACCTAAGTATTTCACAAAGTGTATATAAAAAAGTTACATTAATCCTACATGTAGTTTTTCAGTGTGACAGCAGAACTGAAATGCCATCCTTCAAATGTGTGTTTTTATTTATTTTTTTGGAGGGGTGGGGGTAATCTGGACTACAGAGTGTGTGTGTGTGTGTTTGTAGTTGTGGACATGTATTACTGTGAAAATGTGATATAAGAGCACTGTACAATAATGTGTGTCTGTGTGTGTGTGTGTGTGTGTGTGTGTGTGTATGTGTGTGTGTGTGTGTGAAAGGGGGGTGAGAGTCTGAGTCAGACTCTTTGCTGCTCAGTGCCTGCTCATGCAAATGAGAGTCTGTTGACATGCCAGACTCTGCTCACAAAAGACAATCCATTAGCTGTCTGTTCCACCTCCTGCTAACCTTCTTCCAATCTCTTGTACTTCTCTTACATGTTTCAAGTCCAATGCATCTCATTCTCCCCATGTCTCTCTCTCTCTCTCTGGTCTCCATCTCTACCCCTTCTGTACCTTTCAGCTCTATTTTATCCTTTTTCCTGCTTCTTCTCGTTTTCACCCACTTCCAGCTCCCTGCTGCCACTGACCACGGCAACCAGATTGTGTGCATTTCAATAATCTTAAAATGTAAAATCTGTACATTACTGTTACCTGCTGACCTTGTGTAAGGCACGACAACATGTGGAGTAAGATGGTAGAAAGGCATCTCTCACTGTCAAGTAATAAAGCTGTTTGTTAATAATAGTTAGGTTTGATCAGAATACTGATTTGCTCTGGTGTCCTTTAATGAGGAAAAATTATGTTTTTTTCAGACTAATTTGCTTCTGACCTTTCACGGTTAGAAAGCACTGATTTGACACTAACTACCTAACTAGTAACTACAGACTATATAATTTATAGATAATATGTTTTAGTTGATGTTTTTCCTCTGCTTTTAGGAAAACAAGCTACGTTTCTTTCTTTTCATAACACCTCATGTACTCTCTTTTCATTCACTTACGGTGAACATGAATTGACCTTGAAGCCTACTGTCGCCTGCTACAAACGTAAATCACTTCAGCATTTCTTATAGTTCTCTGTCTTATTGTTTGCTTTAAAAAATACATTTCAATCCCTCGTATAGTTTCTTCTTCTCTGAAGTCTAATCATACTTTTTTGTTGTGTTTTTGCTGCCCTGTCATGTTTTCACCACAACTTTTTTTGTTCATCTGCCTGTTTCTAAAATAACTATTTTCACCCATTTCTTTGAACCTTCTTCCGGTGTCTATGTTGCATTCTTTCTAACCTCCATGTGTCTTTATTCCAACCTCCCCACAATTCGCTCACCTCCTCTTTCTCTGTGCTGTGATGACAGAGATGCAGGCAGAAGCAGAAGAGAGTGCTGAGCTAAACAGAGACGCACAACTAGGCCAGCACAACTGCCTCCAGGGACATGTGTATGTGTGTGTCCATGAGTGTTTGAGTTTGTTACAGACTAACACAGAAAACAGGAGTGACAGAGACAGAGATAGACATTTAGAGCAAGGTGGTGAGACAGTGGTATAATCATTCCTACTGTACATTGTAAAAAAACAAACGACAAAAAAGATATTAGACATAAAATTCAACTTTCATTGTGTAAAAGTAACTGAAAATGAAGCAGAAAAACTAAAGAGCATATTAATAAATGGTAACAACAACCACTGTGAACGTTAACACCACTCATGCTGCAGTCCTTGTAGAAGGGTATGCCAGATCTGGAGGTTGGATCTGGACATTTGCTGCAGTGCTGTGATACAGTGCAGCCCACATTTGAGACATAACACACACAAAAATCTGTCTATTACTGGACTTCATGTAGTGACCTTAGCTTTAACTCGGGGCCTTTTTAATGTTGACTTGATTAGGCATTATTCAGGCTGCTGCTTGTCACGCTCCTAGCACTTTTCATGAGAGATTACAAGTGCTTGATCTTTTTTGATCAAGCACTTGCTTGATTTGTTCTCATTGCTAGTATACTGTACTGCAGTAACATAGATAACATGAATCATACAAATGCAAAAATGAGAAGAAAAAAACATCTATTTTTCTGGTTAGACTTACAGTTACTGGCCTCATTATTAGATACACCTTGCTAGTACTAGGTTGGACCCCCTTTTGACTTTAGAACTTCCTTAATTATTCATATCATAGATTCAACAAGGTGCTGGAGACTCTCCTTGGAGGTTTTGCTTCATTTGACATGACAGCATCGCACAGTTGCTGCAGATTTGTAGAGATAATGTGAATTGCACCACATCTCAAAGGTGCTGTATTCTACTGAGCTCTGGTGACTGTGGAGGCCATTTGAGTACATTAAACTAATTGCCCTGTTCAAGAAACCAGTTTGAGATGATTTGAGCTTTGTGACACATTATCCTAGAAGCAGCCATCAGAAGATGTGTGTATTATGGTCATAAAGGGATGGACATGGTTAGGAACAATACTCAGGTAGGCTGTTGCATTTAAATGATGCTCATTTGATACTAAAGGGCCCAAAGTGTGCCAAGAAAATATCCCATACACCATTACACTAGCACTTCAAGCAGTAGTGATACAAGGCAGGATCGATCCATGCTTTTATTTTGTTTATGCCAACTTCTGACCCTACTATCTGAATGCCACTGGTGAGCCTGTGTGAATTGTAGCCTGGGCACTCAGGGCAGTCTTGCTGCTGTAGCCGATTTGCTTCAAGGTTCAACATATTGCGCATTCAGAGATGCTCTCGTGCATGCCTTGGTTGACCATTCTCCTCTGGCATCAACATGTAATTTTTGCACAGAGAACTACCACTCACTGGCTATTTTATCTTTTTTTTTTTTGACTGTTCTCTGTAAACTCTAGAGATGAGCATGTGAGGAAATCCCAGTAGATCAACAGTTTCTGAAATACTCAGACCAGCCAGTCTGGCTCCAACGATCAAAGTCACTTGAATGGCCTTTCTTCCTCATTCTGAAGCTCAGTTTAAATTTAAGCAGGTTGTCTTGACCATGTCTACATGCCTCAGTGTGCTGAATTACTGCCAAGTGTTTGACTGATACATTTAAATACATGTGTTAATGAGCAGTTAAACAGGTGTAGCTGATAAAGTGGCTTGTGAGTGCATACGATTTGTTTTTCTGATGTAAAACTAATGAAAAAAACAGGACTTGTCATGCATAGATTTATAAATGTACTGATTTGTTTCAAGAAAGAATCTGCTGTAAACTGGATCCCATTATTAACAAACATTTTGAATAACTTTTCATACTGGCGCCGCATGCCTGCAAGTTTTAAATTTACTTCAAAATGTTATTGTCATCTCTTTCAAAGTGTCATCTTGAAATGAAGTGACAGGTCACACTCTTTCAGCTTGTGTATGTGTGAGGCCCTCAGCCCCTCTTCCTCTGTGACGGTAACACAGACAGCAAATGAGATGAGAGGACAACTTATAAAAAATCTCCAATAACAACAGGGTTTCAAGTGACATCCCTTGTTGGCAGCTGTGCTCCACATTATCACACCATTATCAGAACAATAACAGTAATTTAATTTTCCTCCTTATCTGCCTATAATATACTGGGCATCAATATATCATACATCCTTAATTAATAGCACATATCCTGTTACAGTAGCTGCCTGATAAGATGCACACACTGGATGCGCTCTAACACTGAGTTGCAATCAGTTTGTTCTGTGTACTCGAAAAGGTGACTTTTGTTAAGGATGGCTTGAATCATATTTTTCTATTGATCTCAGTATTATAGTGTTATTAAGGCTAATAATACCGCTGAATTTGATTAAAGTGCATAAAAGGTGGTGAATCCTATGACGCACATTGCAAAGTTGCTGTTTCCAAATTTCAACAATTAGTTGGAGTACAGTGTGATTAGAATCGAGGACTATTGCTAAAATAGTGTGGATGGTGTATTTATGATTTGTGCTTTACTTGAAATCAGAGCAAGCATCTTTATTTCTCTTAGTTTGAGCACATCCATGTGAGAGAAAGAGAAAAGCATTTAAAGACTGAGTAGAAAGAGACAAGAGGGAGAGTAGTATATTTGTACTGATTTCAGTCTCCATGGAGATGCTTGTTAGTATGTCAGACATGTAGGCCCTCCTACTTGGCCAGACCTCAGGAAACAGCAGCTCACAATGACATTTGTTCAGGGTGGCATATGTTTTTTCTCTGCTTATATTTCAAAGCATTCATGGGCCTGCCTGACCAGTTATACTCATATGACTGTTCCTCGAACTTTTAATATAACCATAACGATATTTAATGCTTTAGTGTAGCAGCAAGTGCAGGTGTTATGCAAATATGCATTTATAATAATGTCGAGTTTACTAAATTACTAAATGGACCGGGTAGTTTTTATATTAACTTAATCACAACAAGTTAAGATTCTTGTGTGCATTTAACTCAGATGCTATGGGTTGTAGTCTGCTTATGTGAAAATATGTTTGCATACATTTTTATATGTATGAACATCAGTATAGCTGAGAAATAGGCATCCAGGGGGCAGTATGAGTGTCTCCCTATTGGATGTATGTGTAAGAAAATGCTGTGTTTGTGTGTAGATGTAGACTATGTATTATGCAGACCTAGGAGAGCCTTGTGCTATAAATAAAACAGGGCTGCAGTGTGTTCACTGGCGGAATAATCTATCTGACACTATGGAGAAAGGGAGAGAGCGAAAAGGAATGGTGGAGACAGAGAGAAGAGCTGAGAGAGAGAGTGAAAGGGAGGAATGAAAGGCAGGTGAGGATGAAGAGAGAATGTGGAGAAACTTAAAAAACGGAAGGAGCATGGACAAGGACTGGGCAAGAGAGAAATAAATTAAGGAGAGCAGCTAATCCACAGGGCCTCTAGCACTTAGTTAGCACCATGACACAGCTAAGAGTCATGTTCAAAAGGGCAGTACTGCCTTTCTTCACTATCTCCTCGGGTAATCTGCCATCCATGCTCGCTTCAGTCTCTCCTTTCTTCAGTGTGTCCGCAAGCAGCAAAAGGCAGCTTGTTTTGCTTGTGCCCCTCACACCTGTGGTAAGGCTGTTTAACAGTTCCTGCACACATTTGTCACTGGGTATAAGTGCTTGTGAGCAAAATGTCAGAAGCTATTAAAGCTTCACTAAAGTCTCACTGATATTTTGCAGATACTGTTGGCAGTAGGGCTGTAGTTTATGGATCTTGTTGCCTTTTTTTACTATTTATCAAAAATTACCCCACCTTTCGACTTTTTGACTTATACCAATGAAATGTTGGTCTTCTTTAGGTGAAGTATTAATTATTTTTGGATGGACTTCATGTCAAAACATTGACATTTAGATGGTGACAAAATTGTCTCCTTAATAAAAAGATAACCAGTTTATCCAGTTCTTACAGAACTTCAAGCATTATAGATTAGCTCAACCCCAGTTCCAAAAAGGTTGTGATGCTGTGTAAAATATAAACAAAAACACAGTGTAATGATTTGCAAAGCTCATAAACCATATATTATTCAAACAAGAACATCGAAAAAGTATAAAATGTTGAAAGTGAGACATTATACTATTTCGTAAAAATATTCTACCTGATTTTGAATTTGATAGCAGCAACACGTCTCAAAAAAGATGAGACAAGGTCATGTTTACCACTGTGTGGCATCCACTCTTTTTTGAAAGCAGTCCATAAATGTCAGGGAACTGAGGAGACCAGGTGCTGGACCTTGGGGACAGGAGTCTTGTCCCATTCTTGTCTGATATAGGATTCCAGTTGCCCAATAGTCCTGGGTCTTCTTTGTCACGTTTTGTGTTTCATGATGCAACAAACGTATTTAATTGGTGAAAGGTCTGGATTGCAAGCAGGTCAGTCCACCACCCAGGCTTTTCTACTGTGAAACCATGCTGCAGTATGCAGTTCAGTACTGTCTTGCTGAAGTATGCAAGGCCCTGAGAAAGCTGTCATCTGGAGGGGATCATGTGTTACTCTAAAACTTGTATAAACCTTTCAACATTGGTGGGGCCTTTCAAGATGTGCAAGTTGCCAGTACCATAAGGCACTAATGTACCCCCTTACAATCAGAAATGCATGCTTTTGAACTGAGTACTAATTAGAAGCTGGATGATCCCTCTCCTCTTTAATCCAGATAATGTGGCATTCATGATTTCAAATTTTAAATTTTGATTCATCTGATTTCCATAACAGAATCTGCTACCTGAGGGCCTGAAGATCATCAGCATCTAGTATTGGCTTTTCGCTATGTCCCTTGAGATGTCAGAGATGCCTCCAGATTCTTTTATTATTTTAATGATGCAGATGATGGAATACTCAAAGTCATTCCGAAATTGCTTTAAAATTTGTAGATGGAGTTTCTCACAGATTGCTGAACCTCTGCTTATTTTTTTTCTAAGAGACTCTGCCAAAGGTGCTCTTTTTTTATACCCGATCACATTACTGGCCACTCAATTAGTCACATGTTCCTCCAGTTGTTTCTGTTCAGTGCCATTTACTTTTTTCAATCTTTTGTTGCCCTTGACTCAACTTATTTGAGACATGTTAATGCCATCAAATTCAAAATGAGCTAGTATTTTTCAGGAAATAGTCACTTTCAACAATTGACATGCTTTCTATGTCCTTTTTTATGAATAAAATGTTGACCTATGAGATTTGCATTGTGCTTTTATTTTTGTTTTATGTAACATCCTCACCTTTTTGGAATTGGGGTTGTAATTTAATAATTTGCTATTGTTGTGATTTTAATCTGATTATCATTTGTGCTCTATTTACAACAATATGGGTATGCATTTGTAGATGTGTAGAGCAGGCTTTTATTAATCATGTTGTTATTTGTATGCTTGTATGCGACCTTTTGTGGAAAACTAATGGAGGTACATTTACAGTGTGCATAAATACTAATTACATTCAACAAGCAACCACTAAATAATCAGTCGTTACCATGTGTTTACCTTGAGGTATTTCTAGACAACTATAATGGAGCTTGGTGTTGGATAATAATTTGATATTACATCAATAAGTCTTTTATCAGTCAGAATGTCAAAGCTCCATTTCTATTTCATTAGTATAGATACATTAGATCCTTTTTTGTGTGCTAGTTATATTGATTAGAGAAATTCAAGAATGAAATGGACATAATCATAGTATTAACAATAAAATAACATCATATTAAATCTGCATACCTAATGTCAAACCACAATATGCCTTCACTCTCTCTAAGTGTACCTTTCAGCTGCTCCCTTGTATTATCCACCAAGGGGTCGCCACAGCGGATTAATCCGCACTGGTAATTTGGCAGAGATTTTACACTGGATGCCCTTCCTGACGCAACCCTCCATGGTGAGAGAGGCTTGTGTCCCCACCTGGAATCGAACCAGGGACCTTTCGCTTCAAAGGCGAACGCGCAAACCACTATGCTACCGGGGACACCCTTCACTCTCTTTAAGTAAAAAAAAAAAAAAAAATTAAATTTTTGCCCCTCATTCTCCCTGCCAGGTAATGGAGCTGAAGGGTCAGATGATCCATGTGCCCGAGTCCTGCTCACTGATGTTTCTGGGATCTCCCCGTGTTGATAAGTTGGAGGAGCTGATGGGCAGAGGTCTCCACCTGTCAGATATCCCCATCCATGATGCCACGCGGGATGTTATCCTGGTGGGGGAGCAGGCCAAAGCACAGGATGGTCTGAAGAAAAGAATGGACAAACTTAAGGTAAAAAAGTCACCAGTGTATGCTCAAAGTAACTTTATTAGATGGGCTTGCCATTGTGGCAAAAATATTTTCAAGAAGGTTGTCAGATGTGGCTCATTGTTGGGACAGCTACATGAACAAAACATATTTCGTCTACTGAAATGGTTTGAGAAGAATGTATGCGCCTACAGTTAGCAGGCTTGTGTTATGACACAGGTGGTAATGGTAGAATTATTTTTTGTTTGGTCTGGGGGATTTAAATAAGCCCTGCCATTAACAGGCCACAGCATATACTGAAGAGAGGATATAGACTTCACTTAAGCCATGGTCATTCCATTGATTCCCTCCTTGCATTTGCCACATGATTGGGGACCAGCCTACCACACTTTTCTTGTGATCCTAACTATAAACTCAAAGATGAGGATTATTACTCATTGTCTATTAAAGTCCCAACAAAATGAGTTATGCTATCTGCAGCACGCCACTCTGCTCTCTTCCTCCCCTACTCTCTCTGGAGGTGACATACTGACTGGCTCATTGTAGGTGAGACTTGTCTTCTTTGTTGGCATTCAATATGACAATACAACATGTGACCATGACACTTGAAATGGTGAAACTACACAAGATTTTTCCCTATGTTTAATAGGTTTTTATTTAAATTTCCATAATGCCAGACAACTCATTGAAGTGACCATATTCAGTCCAATGCATCAGCTGTACTGGCGACTTAAAACTCTGCTTGACTGTATTAATCAATACTGCCTCGAAGAATGTGGCTCCTGGGACTTACTCTAATAATTTGCTTTCAAAGTACCCTTGAGCAAGTCATTGAGTCTTGACCCAATCCTATGCGTCTGCTCATTGCATCACTCTCACTGCAACTACTCCCCCAGGCTAATGTTATAAATAGCTATGTCTGAGTCAACTTGCCTGCTTGAACAATGGTATAGCACTGCATCATACCAACTTGGCATTAAGAAGCTTACCCAGAGATGCAAATAAGCATATACAGATACACACAATCCAGAATAAGACAAGCACAAATACATTTGCATCAACCAGCAATTTCCTTTTGGTGCAGTACTCCCACATTGTAGCATTGCTGTCACCAATGCCCTTTTCAAAGAAAAGCACAAACCTCCCTCTCTTCTCTTCCAGGCCACATTAGAGCGGACTCATCAGGCACTGGAAGAGGAAAAGAGGAGAACTGTGGACCTGCTTTATTCCATATTTCCGGGCGATGTGGCACAGAAGCTGTGGCAGGGTCAGCCAGTGCCCGCTCGCAAATTTGATGATGTCACAATGCTTTTCTCGGATATTGTGGGGTTTACTGCCGTGTGTGCCCAGTGTACACCAATGCAGGTTATCTCTATGCTGAATGAACTTTACACACGCTTCGACTACCAGTGTGGCATTCTGGATGTTTATAAGGTCAGTAGATTGAAATTTGTGTGCTTTCTTCACAGAATATAGTAGCAACACCTGCTGAGACCAGATGTTATTTTTTAATGACAACAACTGTTAAATATTATTTATTGAAAGAGAAGTAGTTTGATTTAATTGGAGAGGAAGAGGGCTTAAAAACTGTAATGACTTTATTGGCTAATATATCTACATGTAGAGAATGAGGTCATCATGATTGTTTCCATAAATTGAAACTTTCCCAGAAAGTTAGAGCCCTCATTTCTTGGAGTCTTTAGAGTGTTACCACTTGAGCCACCCTTTCCAGGAGGTGTCATTGTGTTTGTGTGTATGTGCTGTGATGTGTGGGTGCACTTGTGTTGTGGAAAAAGTAACTGATTAATGGCCAGTCTGTGAGAGCTTAACAAAGATGTGTCAATATTGTCCATCTGACAGTGTGGCTTTATGCCTAGTTACTGTATCACTGTAGTCTGTTGTCTTTTCCTCTTTTGATCCTGATTTTTTTGTTACGAAATCCTCTTCTCATTTTTTTTTTACTCTTCCCACCTTTGCTCCTCTTCATCGTCACCGATATCCATCATCTTTCATCCCTATCTTGATATCTCAGTGAGTGTGACAACAACGTACATTTTCCCATAAAATGTGCTGTTCCTGTATTATCTCTCTGAAATGTCACACATATCAGATACATGGAGATGTTGGAAAGGAGATACAGAGAGGAAGGCAGAGAGATTGACTGTATGAAGTGAGGTTTATGTGTATAAAAGTGGAAGAGCTAGTGTGTCAGCTTGTGTGTCAAAGAGATAGCGGGAACAGGAGGACATGGTGAGGAGACTGAATCACCCATATGTCGCCATTGTCATGGTTACTGTCGAAATGATTTTGCCAGTGGCAGGCCTTAATGAGAGCAGTTTGTCTCCTAGTCCCCCCCAACACACACACACTTTATCCTCTTGTGCCATGCTTTTATTTTATTTTTTTTAAAGTCTGTGTCAGCTTCCATAACACCTTGCTGGTGTCTTCATCTGGAGATGTGGAATGGCATCCATGAAAGCGACTTATATGGATGTGAATTTTTTTTAAAGTATGGAGACTGCCATATTAGACTTTCAACCAGGACTATGAAATATTTGGCTTTATGGCTTAAATCGCCATCTGATTACAGAGCTGTTGTCATAGTTTGGAAGTTGTAATGTGTCAGAATGCTTGAGAAAAGACTGAAACCTACCTTAGCGTAAAAGTAACCAGTAAGGACTGGAAAAGCGTTACAAAAATGGAAATGGAACAGCAACCAGGGATTCAGGCAGAATTTTCCAATGTTTTGTTCTGTCATCTATATTTCCACAAACAGTTTTACAAGGGAACTAGCAATAAATATAGAAAATGCCTTTTTGGCATTCATATATTTGGATGAGTTGATCCAAGCATCTCTGCCTACAGACCCATTAAAATAGTTAATATGTAAAATCACAATGTCTGTGTACTAACAGTTCACCAAAGTGGAAAGGATTATTTTTTCCTCTTAGCTTTAAGGGGACTCTGGTCTAGTACAGTATGTCATACATTTATGTTTTATAATGTTCATGGTTTCTTGCAAGCATGCAGAATTAAATAAACCTACTTTTTATGACTTATTTCGTATTGGTATTTTTTAAGCCCGATTAAGAAACATTTTTTATTGTGAATAGTACAAGAGAGCAATTATAGTTCATATATTTTATTAGGAATGAGGGCAAGTAGAGGTCTCTGCAGAATGTGAGTGAGCACTCCCCAATGCGATCCCAGCTGCTTTGGTGTGGGAATAGGGGGAACATAAGTGACTTTAGCAAACCACATCTAACAGCTGAGGAACACCTACCCTGGTTTTGCAAAAGCTTCTTTCTCACTAAAGTGGTGTTTTGTTGGTTTGTTTCTTAATTAACACATTTCATAACTTTTTCCATTTTCCATGCAGATCGAGACAATAGGTGATGCCTACTGTGTGGCAGGAGGACTTCATAAGAAGGTTGATAGTCATGCGAAGCCAATTGCACACATGGCTCTGAAGATGATGGAGCTTTCTGAGGAAGTATTGACACCTGATGGTAAACCGATCAAGGTGAGTGTTCGGTCATTCTGTCGTGGTCATCTGTAAGGCAGTTGTTAAATGATATAAATTATTTCCACCAAGTAATAGTGTTCACAGTATCTGTTTATCTTCTCCTCTTTTGCATCCATGACCTTTTTTTCTGCCATTCATCTGTTTTTGGTACAGAAGGCTGTCTCCATCTCTACTTCAATAAGCTATATGTAATTTATCTCTGACTCATGTATATTTTGCATGCTTTGACTGAGTCTCTAAGGGTGTGTGCAAAAATTCAATTGGGGTATTGTTATACAGTTAGTTTTACTGAAAAGGTAAAACTTTTATTGAATTGGTAGTTATCCAATGAAGTTATATTCATTGTGAAAAACTGTTATCACAGGACTCTATGCAGTCATGCAAAAAACTGAGTACACACTGTAATTCAGTAGCTTGTAGAACCACTTTTAGTACAGTAACTTGAAGTAATGGATTTCTGTATGATCTTATCAGTCTCTCACATCATTGTGGAGGAATTTTGGTCCCATCACAACATTTCGGTTGAGTTGAAGTCTTGACTTTGACTGGGCCATTGCTGCACCTTAGTTATTTTCTTCTTCAGCTGTTCTGTTGTGATTTCAGTTCAATTCAATTTTATTTTTATAGCGCAAATTCACAACAAAAGTCACCTCAAGGCGCTTTACACGGTAAGGTAAAGATACTACAGTGTTAGAGAGAAAACCCCAACAATCAGACGATCCCCTATGAGCAAGCACTCAGCGACGAAGGCTCTGCCTCCCATTCTACTTTTAAAAACTTTAGGAACCACAAGTAGGTCTGCACTCTGAGAGCGAACTGTGGTCTTTAAGATAGGATTTGGCCTGATTGTTCAAGACTTTATAAGTGAGTAGAAGGATTTTAAATTCAATTCTGGATTTAACAGGGAGCCAATGAAGAGAAGCCAATATAGGGGAAATATGATCTCTCTTTCTAGTCCCTGTCAGTACTCTCACTGCAGCATTTTGGATTAACTGAAGTCTTTTTTAGGGAGCTTTTAGAACAGTCAGATAACAACGAATTACAATAATCAAGCCTAGAAGTGATAAATGCATGAACTAGTTTTTCAGCATCACTTTGAGACAGGATGTTTCTAATTTTTGAGATATTGCAAAGATGATAAAAGGCAGTCCTACATATTTGTTTAATGTGAACATTAAAGGACATATCCTGATCAAAAATGAATCCAAGGCCGAAGTAATGCCGTCCAGAGTAAGTTTAGTTAGACTGTTTCTGAGGTTTTTAGGGCCAACTACAATAACCTCAATTTTGTCTGAATTTAGAAGTAGAAGATTACAGGCATTTTATTACATTTAAAATATGTAACAAAGCATAGTACTATATTCTGTCAGTTTTGTTTAATACATAAAGATTCCAGCTCTGGTAGTGGGGTTGGCCCATAAATAAAAAAAGTTCAGTAAAGATAGGTAGTTCTCTTCTTTGCTTCACCCCTTTTCCTTTTATTAATTCTTCCCTTGTTGCTTTTCTCTCTTTTTCTATTATTTGTCATACCATTTTGAGAAATGTTAAGACGGTTTATTTGAGCCAGCAGCATTTTCAGCACACGCAATATCCAAAGTTTTGATTGGCTGACATTGTTTCACTTAAGATTTTTTTCAGCTTGTTTCTCATTTTATGTTAAATCTTATACACAAGTTTGTTATTTTGTATTTGCTGCATGTAAGTTTTAATGCTATAGTTTATTTTTAATGTTGCCAGAAGATCATTGAAAACATTTTTTGTTTCTACAGAACTTGTCTCTTTGAGTAGCTTTAGTAAAACAATAATGATTGTAATGTCCAGTTTTCATTATATTAGCTGATGTTTTGAGTGTTGACCCACTACCACAAGGTTAACAGGTACTATGCTAGAGTCATACTTAGAGAGTTAAAGTTAGGTCCATGCCAATCGCAGGGCTGCATTTAACAGTGGTCTGACTGTACTTTTAAAACCCTTTGCATGGTGTATGACCTTCAGAGAGATAGAGGAAGGAAAACTGCTCTGCAAGAAAAATGATGAGTACAGTACATTAAGTAGGGAGTGAAGGAGTCACGATGGAGCAAACTGAATTTAAACCTCTCATGTTAATTTAGTAGAATAAAGGGGAAAAGCGAATAATTTATTTATGCCTATCCTCAGTCCAGTCACTGTGAAGGTCACCCAACGCTCTTAAGATACCAAAGTAGCTTTGCAGGCTTTGATGTATTAAATCATATTACAGAATAAGACTTTGCTGTTCTATTTCTTTCTTATTTTGAACAAATAAACAATTTTTAAAAAGTCCTGTTTGGTTTAGTAACATTTTCAAAACTTTGAGAAACAATAAATGTTGAGTGCCACAGACACAGTGGACTGGTGTAGGTAAAACTGGGTTAAGAAAGGGCGGAAAATTGCAGAATTATTATTTTGTTTAGTTTTTAAGTGTTTAAAGATGTACGTGACACAGACAGGAACAAAACATGTATGTGCAAGAGAAGCTGAGATGGAAAATTGCTGAATAACAGAGAGGACGCTGTCCGTTCTTCTTAAAATAGAAAGGCCTTGCCAAGCATTTTTGGCCTGCTCACTTGCTCTTCCACTTTCTCCCCGTTTTCCTTATCCCTTCTTTATTTTTCTCCTCTTTATCTTCCTCCTCTCCCCTACTCTTCTGCAGCCTGGCTCAAACACCCTTCTTTTAATTTTTCCTCTTCTTTCTTGCTATTGATCCCAAAATGTGTCCTTGTTCTGCTTTTCTGCATTTTGCACTCTTTGTTATGCTCTCCATCTTATCTCTCATCACTTTATGTTGGTATAAAGATATTCAACACTTCAGCATGACAAATGCTGTTCAGTGAGTGCACTCAGTTTCAGCCAGTGTTTTACTGTTATGCAAACTAACATGAGAGCTGTGAGAGAGAACTGAGAGAAAATGTTTAGCAAGGGAGACGACTGAGCAAGTGATCCAGTGATACATAGAAATACATAGAGGAGTGAGAGGAGTGTCAAGAGAGTTGCACATATAGAAGCCAAACACTGAACGTTGTTTTTATCTCTATTATTACTTCAATTACAGGCCTATGCCATGATCTTTATGTATGTGTGTGCTTGTGTGTATGAGTGGGTGTATGAGTAGGTGAGCAGGTGTGGATCTGAGTGATGTGGTGCTTGTTGCCGCTAATAGGAACTGTGCCTAAACCTCAGTGGTTTTCTCACCAAATGTGCTTCACATAACACACTTGTTTCACAATCTCTTAATGCAAGCTTGTATTCAGATTAAACCGTTATTATTTCCACCAAAAATACATTGCACCTGTAGAATCTGTAACAATTTGGACTAAGAAATGGAAAGAGTAAAGGGAGCTGGTTTGTCTCCAACTTGCAGTTGCTGGAACCTGGAGGTCTGCAGCACACACTGTGCACAAAATTTTTTGTCTTCTTCACAATCAAAACAAGTTTGAGATCACCATTGGCCATGCATGCTGATGTGAGAAAATAAAAGAAACAGGTATAGCATAAATCTGGTTGTAAATGCTTACAGTGGGTCAAAAGACGAGGTGACGCATTGTCCTAACTTTTTGGAAATGTATTGTCAGCATAGACCTTAAAAAAATCATTGCATTCTGTTTTCATTCATATATGCAGTTTTTTATACTTGTAAAATTACTGTCATTATAATAGTACAAACAGGCTAAGAATATAACTTTTAATGAACTAAACATAAACAAAGCAAGAAGTCCTTATGTAGGACCACCAAAACCCTTACAGTCACAACTGAAGATTAGAGACTTTTTATACCATTGTGCCTTAATTTTAGCTAATTAAATTTTAGTAATATTTTCCTGTCATATAATTTATGTTACTTTGGCAGTAATTTGTGCAAACATAAAATAACTACTTCCTGAATTGTGTATTATGTAACTTTTCATAAGTGATAAGAGAGAGTAATTATTACGTTCTGATTACATAAGCCTGCATAACATTTTATGTGCTGTATGTTTTATTTTGTTAAGGTTATTGTCATTTTGGAATAAAGGTTTTATTACTGCTCTGTGAGCCCATCCATATTCACAATTACCATTTTCTCAAAGCCATTTGTGTGTCAGAGATCTGTAGAAGGTGTCCTTGTGACTCGTTTTGCAGCAATAGAGTAACTGCTCACACTTCTAGCCAGCTGAATTTGAAATCAAACCACAATCTTTTCCAAAACCTAACAAAACAGCTATTGAAACTGTGGGTGAGACTAAACGTATACAGGCTTCAGGTTCACAAGTTTTGTGATTAATGTCACCATATTCCACTCCTCTCACCTGCTTAGGATCAAAGATATTTTTATTATCTCTTGAGAGAAATTCGTTGTACAGTCACACAACCGTCAAATAAACAGTAATAAATAAACAATAAATACAATGTTAAAAAAATCCCTAAGTTAAAAGTTCAAATAAAATAAATGAATTATTTGAAAGACCAGTGGCAGCTGGGCATGCAGCATCTGCACTGAGATGGAAGCAACTTGAATTCTGTGGCTAGTGTCAACCAGGACTGACTAGGCCTTCTTCAAATCCCAACCTCAATTATATATATATATATATATAGCGCTCATAGAGTCTATGACTAATTTATATGCATAAAACTGAATTAGGCTTAATTTTTTGTAGTACTATACTGTATTGTACTACTGTCGTACTGTATTGTGTCATACTTTTATCAACTCTATCTATATCATTAAGAGTAGGTGCCATACATTAGTTTTAACTCAGTGTACCTTATAAACTAGTGAATGAATGTTTGAGAAATAACATTCACTCTATAATAGCAACTCCCTCCTCTCTAGGTCTCAGTCTGTCACCGTCTCTGTGTTTCTGTCAGCTTTGCCCAAAGCTAGAATGCGATTGGTTGTCTGTGCTACTGCGCCATTTGCTCTTGAAGGCCATGTGCTATGGATGCTGACTCACAGCAAAAAAGAGAGGAAGAGTGTATGAGTTTTACTGAGTCTGTGTTTTGAGACTGAAAATGAAGAGAAGTGTGGGCGCTGGATACAGATTTGTTTGTGTTTCACTGCTTGTCTTTTGTAGAGACAGACAAGTACATGGCCATCTATAAGCAGTTTAACTACAAAAATAGGTCACACAGCTGCACCTTGCAGCCCTTTCTCCTGTGCTTTCTGTTGCTCTCATTTTCTTTACCTCTCCTCCTGTGCTGTCAAGGTTTTGCTGTCTAATTATAGGTTTATTTTGTCTACTTCTCCATTGTCTTTCTATCTCACTACCTCACTTGCCTGTTGTTGCTATGACTACCATGCACTGTACTGGAATGCACACAGTGCCATTGATTATAAAGGTGAGGATGCGCTCAAATACATCATTAGAAATCAACTGGTTTCTTCCAGAGACCTTATGAGGGTGTGATGTGGCACTCAAAGAGTCTCAAATGGAATTCTGTGGGAGAAGCGGGTGGTTGTCCCATTTCTGCCTTCAAAGAGCCAATCAGCAGCCAAACTAGAAAATGCATCAATCAATCATGCTTTTGCAATGACGTAAGAATTGAGGTTCACAATATTGTATTGGCTGGCATAACTACTTGTTATTGTAGTGAAGGTAGGTAAGTGTGCTTTGCATATTTCTTGGCTAACTTTATCCATAGTGTGAATGAGCATAGCAGCAAGTATTCCAATTGGCTTTTAAAAAAATATAATCTTTAGAATTTCAGTTTAGTTTAGTAGACAGAAAAAAACAGCCAAATCTGAAGATTAATCAGAATCAGATCCCGTTATTAATCCTTGTGGGGAAATTGCTAGGGATCCAGATGCTCCATTATGTCTAAATAAATCTATACAAAAATGAACAGTTAGAAAATGAAACTGTAGAAACCTGTAAATAAAAGTGCAATTGTCCCATTATTAATTTTTATTTTAAAAGCTATATACAGGATATGTCCAAAGAAAAACCAAAAACAGGGAGCCAAAAGAAACGGGGCATAAGGGGTCCAGGTAGCCAGAGAAAAAGAAAAAAAAAGGGCTTGAGG